>WBMY01005844.1:13863-52173 GCA_013397315.1 Donacobius atricapilla
GTTTGTCTATGTTTTTGTTTTTTTTTTAAGGTACAAAGTCGTGGCTTTCTGGAAGGTTACTCTTAAGTGCAGCCAGGAATTCATTTTCAAAACTCATGGACAAGCTGAATGTTATAATGGAGGCATTTCCATTAGACCGCAGCAAGTACAGTACTTGTCTGGAGAAAGACTCCTTGGTACAGAGCCTGGCTAATGGACTTAATAAAATAAATACCCAGGCTCTCGAAGCTGGACTGTGTGACAGAGTATCCAGTATGGTATGCATAATTATAGTCCTACTTCATGGAAGCAGTACCTTCCTGGCCTAAGTGTTAGGATAAAGCTCTCTTGGTTCTACCATTAATTTTGTTTCAGTTTATTAGACTGTTACATTGGAAGTCAACTATGTAGACATCAGAAGTTGATTCCCAACACCCAGAAGTGTTAAAGTATGAATATATTTTTTCTTTGATGTCAAAGAATTTTAAGAAGAAATTTGATGTATCCTAGAAAAAGGATTTTTATAAGGTTCTGTCAAAGTTGTATTTGCTTTGTAAGAACTAACTTGCCTTTGGTTTCCACTAAATGTTATGGGGTTATGTTTTTTTGTTGGGGGGGGGGGTTGTTTGTTTGGTTTTGGTGGGTTTTTTTCTGGTTTTTTCATGCCTTGTGTTCTGTCTTTCAGTAAAAATAGCCTTCTTCCCTATAATCAGAGGGAAAGGAGAAACCTTCTGAAATAATTGGTCTTTTATTTTGGGCTTACATTAAAATGGTACTTCCTTGGAAACAGAATTTTCAGTTACACTCAAGAGCAGGTGAAACAGGTTAACTTCTTTGCGCTCATGCATCTTAGAGATGATGGACAAAATGAGAGCTTTGTTAAATTTACTTGGGTATGACATATGACTCTTACTGCTAAAATAGTTCATGTTAAAGCACACAAATTTGTTTCTGACTGTTAACAGAAAAACATAGAATCCTTGCAGAAGCAAATATTTGAATTTACACAGAGGCTTCATACAGCAGAAGTGGAACGCCGCTTACTGCGCCTGCAACTTACAGAATTCAAATCGAATTTCAGTGAGATGAAAAAAGAAGCAGACAAAGCCCAGACCCTGCAAGAGCAATTAAACATGCTTAAGCAAGTGAGTATATTTGATTTAGAGGTGACTGCTTGTAAGATGCTTTTTTGTGTGTTCTTTTGAAAAATAAGCATAAAATCATTCTAATATTAAAAGAATTTTCCTGAAAATTTGCATTGTTAATATCACTAAACTGGAAGTCAGAAGTCTCTTCCACAAGAGTTTCTTTTTGATTTGTAGAATGAGGTGTTCTTGTAAATTACATGTTTGGTCTTCAGCAACCAAGTTTTCTTCTGTATGTTGAAAATACTGATGTGATTTAGATACCCAAAAAGCATTTATAGATTTCACTTCAGCATAGTAAAGTCAGCTGCCATGAGGGTATTGAATGAGTGTGTTCATGAGAACTTAAGTATAAACTCTTTGTGGATATTGCTGAATATTATGATAAACATTTTACAGTATCTTTGATGCTGGCTTATGCCCTGGGCTAGTCAATGGAAAGTTTGG
Source organism: Donacobius atricapilla (assembly GCA_013397315.1). NCBI lineage: Eukaryota > Metazoa > Chordata > Aves > Passeriformes > Mimidae > Donacobius > Donacobius atricapilla. The sequence continues at coordinate 15,435 of WBMY01005844.1, forward strand.
CTGTTCCCCTGGAGGACTAAGTTTATGGAAGGAGAAAAAAGTCCCTCTTCTACATTGCTGCTAGCGTATTTGCACTAAATTCCTCTGACTCCTAGCTGCTACTGATCAGTTTACCTAAATACTGTGCATTCGCTAACCTGTAAATAGCATTGTCCGACAGGAACAAGAGGGCACAACAAAAAGGTTCCTTGACTGCTTGAAACTGCAGTTTTATGACTAAAGGACATAGTGTTTGAGGGGTTGATGCCATTTGGTGGGTTCTCTGCTAGACCCCTGTCATATGTACAGAACTGTGCCTTCAGTCTTTGGAGGGGAAGAAACTTGCTTTAGCATGCTGGATGTTCACTAAGCACATTTCCTACTATGCTTATTTCTCGTAGGTTGCATTCAGAATTGAACATATGTTTGAACTGTTTGAACTAGTGAATGGTTAGGAATTCTTATACATGCTCAACAGGTACACAGTACAGCTAAAACAGTTGTGGCCCAAGAAGAAGCAGTGTTTTCTGTAGCTGTGATACAACATTGATACTGAGGCCTAGTTGGTAGACTTGTCAGTGTCCCAGTCAAGACAAGTCTCTCTCCAAGCAGAGACTGTTTAACAGAAGGTGTCAAATCCATTCTTTTTCCTGTTCTTAGCTGGTAAAATACTGGGGTTTTTACTCAAAAAGACGAAATTATATCTGCGTATCTTTTGCTTATACTGGGTTTTGTTGCTTAGAGTTCTGGGGAAATTGGAAGAAATTATCACAGTTTAGAGAAGAACTACTTGGTCTTTCTGGAATGCTTTTGGAAAGGGAGAAAGAGTTCAGGAAGACATTTACAAGGGTTAACAAGATAGGCACTAAAATGTGCATACTTTCTTGATCTGCATATTTCCTTCTAAATATTGGTTCTTTGCAATCTAGGGTGTTAATTTGAATAGAATAGCAAATGTGTACTGTTCAGAGTAGCCTGAAAGCTCTTTTGAAAAAATACAGTGAATTGAGTTGTCTGGCCATTTTATTGCTTAGTGGTCTGTCTTTGAGTTTAAAAATCTAAATAAATAATAACCTTTAGCATGCTTTTGTTTTAGAATTTAATATGTTTGCAAGGGGAACTTGGGAAGTCAAGTATGTAAACAGGTAAGTATAGCTACATAATCAAACACAGTTTATTTCTCTTACCAGAAATTAATCACCCATGAGAGGTTTGAAAGCGTATGTGAAGAATTAAATAATGCATTACATCGGGAGTATCAGGCACAACTGCTTTTGAATCAACAAGCACAACAGCTGCAGGAGTTAAATAATAAACTAGAATTGCAATCCAGTGAAGAAGCAGATAAAACCCAAGTCTTAAGTGACTCTGTAAAGGTAAGATAATTATTACTCTGAATTAGACACCTGAAATGTATTTTTTTGTGAATTACCCAAATGTCATAGTTCTTGTAAAAATAAAATGTAAATGCACACATACTACATTGCCCACTGAAATTTTAGGGTACTCAGAAACACTTTCAAGACATAACATCACTTTTTTGCTCTTGGAACTGGGTGGTGTACACTAATATGTGTGAAGTGTCTGAATTTTATAGGGGACATAAACGACAACAGATCTAACAATCAGAAGGTGTTTGCAGTTTATAGAAACAAGAAATGAAAAAGTACGGTGTTTGATTTTTGGTAGAGGTCACAATATTTTAAAACCTGGTTTGTCTGTTTCCTGAATATAATCTTAGGATGGAGAATACATTTGTCAGTTTGGAGTATGCAAGGCGATGATAGAGAGAAATCTTTTTTCATCAGAATTTAGAATTTTCTGTAGATAATAAGAAAAGATGATGTTACTAGAACCTCTGATAACAAACAAAATAACAAAGGGAGTATTAGAGGTTTGAAACCAGGTGGATATCTAACATGGAAGGAGAGAAAATTTTGTGATGGCAAGCCAGTAATGGGTGGTGACCTGAGCTCTGCAGCTTTTATTTATTTTCTGTTTAAAGCAAGGTTTGCTGCTTTTGTCTGCTCTTCAGCCCTGCTACTGTCTTTCCATCTCCCAGTATTATTCTGTGAATTGACAGCTGAGCAAAGCAGACTGCTTCACCAGTATTTTGAGAAATAAAAGCACTTGTAATTTTGAGAGAAGTGTCAAGCAGGAAAAAAACCAAAATTATTTTAGCTACAAAACTAGTAGAAGTGTCAGAAATATTGAAAATATAACAGTGGAAGTAGATGTCAAGGAGGATGAGTTGCAGCAGAGTAGAGATTTGAAGTGATGCATAGGATGCTGAAGGATATTGTTAGATTTATTAAGGACGGTTTTCACTAGTGGTATTATTTACTAAAAATGCCTTACCTCGCTAAGGGTAAAAGACAGTGACATTTCCAATTTACTTGCTGGTTTTTATGGGGTTTTTTTTCTCCCTCAAAATTCTCTAGTTTTGCGTGTTTTGTTTAAATGGAAGAATAAACTTGCTAGTGTTTTCAGTCAAGTTGCTTATTAAGACTATTGCTGTTTTCTTCCTGATATAACCACATTGTATATATAAGCTGTTGGTCTTGTGCTTGATTTATTTGAGAAATGCTTGATTCAGTATTTTTAAGTGGCTATTAGGAATATAAAGAAGGGAAGGACTAGAAGACAAATCCTATTTGAAATCTTCATTTGTGTCTACTTTTTATACATTAATACAAGTTTTTTCACGTTTTACTTTGTCTAAAAAACACCTTTTTATTTATTCAGAGAAAAGGAAGAAAAAGTTCAATGGCAGGCACTTAAAATATAGGAGGATCTTTTAAACAAGTATGCTACATAGATCATTGGATAATGAATTACATTTTACACATTCCAGTTTTTATCAATTGAAGGCGACATACAAATTTTTGAGACAGGCATGACCCTAAAATGCATACTAATTCTGCAGTCCTTTAACAGTTGTTTGCTACTGGAACAACTTTATTTAGTGTAAAATGCTTTGTTATTGATGAAAGATTGCAATGCAATGCAATGTAATAATATAGGTGATAGGATGGAGGCAAAGAACATTGACAAAATAAACCTTAGGGCTGAAGTTTACTACTTACAGGTGATTTGGTTTGTTACTTTCTAAGTCTCAATCCTTCCCACTGAGGAGTTGTAGACCAAATTTAAGTTGTAGGCTTTTTGCTATGTTCTGCCCCTCAACTTAGAAGATTGATATCTCTTAATTTCTTTATGATATTTACTATGAAAGGTAGCACAAAATTGCATTTTGGGTATAAGAGCATGTTATCTCTAACAAACTGGGTCAAAAAAGGAGAGAAGAACAGTTGTGGTACCATGTCAAAACATGTTAATGGTCTAGTGGTCCTTGATTTTTTTTTTAGTCATGCAGAAACGATTTTATAATGTATGCATTCTAAATCATAATTTCATCTTCAATTTTAATCATTTTTACTGTTCCAAACCTGTGTTGAATAAATACTTTTGAAATTCAAATGTGTGCTGGTTTGAAAGTAAAACCAGTGAAAGACTCCAAGTCAGAAATACAATTTAATAGGAGGGGGGAAAAANGGCAATCTAATACAATACTTTGATATCAAGGAGTAAAAGTGCTTCTTAAACTTTGAGTCATATATGTTTTTGTTTTTAAAATTTAAGAAAAACTATCTTTTCTGTCCCACAGTTAACCACAATCCAACTTTGTTCATACCTTTGTTCACAACAGGAGGAAATGGTCTCTGCCTTTGCCCTGGCATCTTAATTGACAGACCCTTCTCTTAGCGTAACTGGATTTTGTGACTTAAAATGTTTGGAGTTTTTCTGGGGCTTTTTGTAGCTCTCATTTTGCAGTACAGTAAAGCAATCTCATCTTCATTATAATCAAGCTTGACCTTGTAAAACAGTGTTCTTACAATTGTATGGGTTTTTAAGCACTTGAATAATACATAAAATAAAAGAAAATAATTTTTACTGTTGCACTGTAAAATGTAAAATATAAAATAGAAAAAAAGATAGGCCTCCATCTTCATTTAAGACACAAAATAGTATTACTTGTGTAGACCTAAGTGTATATAAAAATTTGGTGAGTGTGCTGGCATACAAATAAGGTGAGGTAGAGCAGAGTGACATAGAGTGAAAAAAACCAGACATGCTTTGAATTCTTTTTTCATAATTTATAAAAAGGTAAGAAGAAGAAAATGAAAATATTAGAATCTTTCACTTTTAGTAGCTTATTTTTAAACTTATTCACAGTTCAACAGCAATCAACTTAGGAGATATTTTAGTATTCACGTACTTTCATAAAGAAGGCTTATTAAGGGAGTAATACTTAATTTCTTAGCTTTATCAGTTCAGATTTTAATCCTGTATATTTTTATCTTCTTAGTGGCATATACCATGGAGACATTCAAAGTAGCCAATTATGTTCAAGGTCAGCTGGAACTAAGCAACTCTAACACCACTTCTTTTTATTAGATGAGGTGAATCATTTGCTCTGATTCCTCATTCTTTGAAGAGAAACTTTTACACAAATGCTAAAGAGGTATCAATAACAGACATATTTTTAATTCCTGATATCAGCTGGTCTTAATCAAGTAAAGACTATTGATAGGCACAGTCTATATATTTACTTCCTTTTAGGTATGCTAGTGCTGTAATAAAAATAATATGTTTTTAAGGTTCTATTTATGGACCAAGTTCTATAAATTGAGAATTAATAGCTCCAGTGCAATAGATGTTAAATCATATAACTTGATACTGATATGCCTCAACATAGACTTCAATACTTACTTTAGAAGGATATATCCTAAATTTTGGGGTTGTTTAATCTGCTGAGTTTAGTGAAGCTGCCGTTAATTTATGACAGAATAAGTGAGGAAAAAAAATCTCATCCAAATGCTTTGATTATACTCACAAAAAGATGTTTTCTGGTGGGAAGATTTGGAGTATCTATTTTCAATACCTATGTCATTCAAATCCTTTATACATATTCTCTGTCCAGAGTATCCCTCACTGAACAGGCATATCTGAATTCATTAGATTCAGATGAAGACTGGGATTTCTCTGTTTGTTAGAAGTGCATTTTTTTTTTTTTTTTACCTCAGCAGGCTCTCAGTTTTTGGGTGAATTTGAGGTGAAGATGACATGCAATTTTCTGCTTTTCATTGGTTTTCCTCTTCATATATTTATAGCCACATATTTTCTCTGAAAGACCATTTCAAATATTCACACAATTTCTTTTACTAATACCACTGCATATACTTTGTGAGTGAGTTTTACAGTAATTTTGGAAGACACTGCGGTAGTCTAACTTGGAAAAGGTAAAAAGGCTTTGCTTACGTACGGAAGACCAAGTGATTTTCATGCTTCTCAGAAAGATTGCAGTAAGAGTAAGAATAGAAATAGGATTTGAGGTTTCTTTTTTTCCTCTGACATCTTAAGTTGAAAAAATAGAAACTTGTCATAGAGCTGTTCCTTTGTGTTTTTTTATTTGTATGTTGCAATGTATTGTATGTGGAATTTGGGCTTATAGGAAGGGATAGTCTTCCTTCTAGCAGCTGCTGTCCTTGCATAATAGGAAGACACGTAGATAGAATACAGTTGTGGGCTAGATCAGAGAGCTCTTTTTCCTGAAAGGAAAGAGAACACAACCTAGATAAAGTGCATTGTATTATTGTTAGTGGATCTGTATTTCAGATCTCTGAACTTAAACTTCACTTTAAATTTCACACTTTTGTGGTTTGTCCAGGGAGTTAGAGTCATTAAATCATAGGAAATCCTGAGTTGGAAAAGACCCACAACGATCATCAATGTTCAACTCCTGGTCCTGCACAAGACCATCCCTGAGTCACACCATGTGCCTGAGAGCACTGTCTGAATGCTTCTTGAGCTCTGTCAGGCTGATGCGGTGACCACTTCCCTGGAGAGCTGTTCCAGTGCCCAGCCACCCTCTCTGGGTGAAGAACTTGTTCCTAGACAGGTTTTTAAATCTGCGTATTTCCTTTGTTCTGTGCCTAGAACATTCATCAGTATTAGCATTACTCTGGAGGGACTGAAGTCAGTACAGCCAGTACTTGTTTTGTTTTTGTGCTGTAGTCATCAATGAAACAGCCAAGCAACTATCAAGCAAGATAGGTTGAAGGTCTGCCTTAACATTTCTGAGTCAAGCTTTCTGGAAAATATGTAAGTAATGACCAGAGTGGGAGGAAGAATAAAGTTAAAATTTGTGATTATGAACTCATTATATAATGTTTGCACTAACATGAAGGTCAATGAAACAATGCAAAATACTGTAGTATAAGTCACACAACCATAATTTAATCGGAAGCTCTTATTTTGAAAGGATATCATCATTACTGTTGTGTTTCTCTTTCATTTCTTTGCATTTCCTCTTTTGTCGAGTTTCACAAGTTGAATGTCAGTAATAGTTAATTTTTGAGCAATGTTAAGGTTTTACATTGGAATTTGAACATGTATTTACACCAGGTGAGCAATTTTTTTTCCTAAATTATGCCACTATACTGTATTTTATTGGTTGACATTAAGAATATTATTCAGGTATATTATTTACTACCAAGAAAATGATAAAATTGTATCCAAATTGCTACTTTACATTGGAAGAAGAATGAAAGTAATTGGCAGTTTATTACTTTTAAGTTCATTATAATCAGATGTAAACATTATTTATCTAATAAATAAGAAAAAGCATGCCTAAGTAAGAAAAAGTCATATTTTATTTTTAACTTGCTTAAGAGTTTAAGATAACTCTGAGGAAATGCTCTCACCATTAAAATCAATTTTTTATGTAACTTCAACACTGAGATGGAACACTGGAATAAGTCATGATTTGCAACGTCACTTTAGTTAATTTTTGAAAGCTAATCATGATCAGGAATTAAGTTTCAGTTAAGAAAGGTTTACCTGTCTCCAGAAAATTATGGAGTAAGTTTGTTCATGCTAGTCTGATTCAGTAGTCTCATTTCAACAGTCACTTTTTGAGTCATGCACTTAAATGCCCTTCTGGTGGTTCGTGGAATAAGGCAAGTAACCAAGACAGATAGACTGGTGCCTCGGAATAATGAAATTGTGGAAACTAGAGTGCAGAAATTGGACTGCAAGTTACTTCTCGACAGATGGCTGAGACTTGGGATTTTTGGTCCAATATATGACTGACTGGCCCACCGTGAAATCCAGAGTGCTTTAGTGTTAATAGTGTAGTAACATTGCCTATTTCAGAGAATACTCTTGATCCTGAGTCTGTTTGCTGCACTATATTAAAAAAAAAAAAAAAAAGATAAATCTGACATTCTGTCAAAGTTTAGATGAAGAGAAAAGATAAAGTAATTGCATGAACCAGCACATTTCTAGTCTTTCAGAAGTAGCTTCCAATATTTTCTGGGTATTCCATTTTTAGGAACTATTTACTTCCCCCTTAGGGAAAGGAGAGAATAAATGGAACAATATGAGGATCTAAAAGCTTAATGGTTTTATTTCTGCGTTGTAATTATACTAATAAATACTTCTGTCCATGACCTTGGAATTTATAGTGCAGTGAGAAAGATTTATTGACAAGTAATTTAGAAGAAAAATGGGATTATTGTGTAATTACAGCATGTGGTTATTAAGCATATGTACTTACATACCATTTATCCCTGTTATTTCAAGACCTTCAACTATCTTTCAGTTTTCACTGAAAAATACTGAAAGGCTTCTTGGTAAATCCAGTGCCTGGGAGATCTTTGTTATATTATTGGACCAACTACAAAGTAACTGTATTACCTTGAAATGTGCAGAGGGGATCAATAGATCTTTAAAACAGCATGTGATTTTTTTAAAGAAGGTGTTCTGTACCCTATTTTTCCTGGTAGTATAGATATCAATGTGAAGGACTTTCTACTCTACACATTCTATATCTTGATATAGAAATCCTTTATATGTAGATTTGCTTTTTGCTGCTGTTTATCTAGGATATCCCCAGGGCCTCATCATTTTTCACCTTAGTCATGTTTTCCCATGTTCTCCCATTCTCTTTGCGTGCAACTAATTCTGCAAGTATCTTTATATCTTTTTGTCAAACCATAAGTAAAATCTTTCAAATAGCTATTGAAATATAATTAAACTGTTAGAATATAATTAGATATCTAACTGGCATAAGACTAAAACAAGAGATGCATTTATTTGCACCTGTATTCCCTTGGCTGCATCCTATGACAGCAGCTGGGCCTATCCTTCAAATAATTTGATCTTTTAATTTAATTTGGCACTTCATTAGGTATTCAATGATTTTAAGGGGAAGGTTTTTCAAAATTTATAGCAATTTCAGCTCCCAAAATCTATACCTCTGCTGTCCTCTATTAGAGCATGGAAGCTCTTCAAGATTATAGCAGGGCAACAAACTCAAAATGGAAATTATATTTTATACTGCTTAATTTGTTGTGTTGACTTTCACAATATGAATTTATGAAAAATCCAGTGAGATTCTTGTAGCCACATCTTTTTGCTTCTCAGTTAAAAAGACTTTAAAAGGTTTCCAATTCTTTCTAGGAAAAGTAAAACCACCTTAAGTGTTGTACTTCGGGGGTTTTGTTTGTTAGTATTTTCTCTTTTTTTGTCTATGGACTTTTCAATAAGAAATTAAGTGATTTTTAAAATTACAACATTAAGATTCTCAATTCTAGGTAGCAGTCCCAATATTTCATTTATAAACACTACTTCATTGTTATATATAAAAATTTCTCAGGTGTGAGAATGAAAAATCAGTCTTGTTAAAAGACGTTAATCATAATTTACTAAAATAATTGGTTGTGTGGTATCATGTAGTGATAGGCATATTATTTACTTGCATTTCTGTAGATAAGTGAAGCAGGTAGCTTTCCAAGTTTTGTACCAACCTGGTGCCATTTTGTCTTATAGTTTGGAAATGTACTAAAAGAGAAAAATATAAATAATACTTCAGTTTTACAGTTGCAGTGATTTATCATTGTCACTGTTTAACTCCTCTGTTTCAGGATCTGTATTTGCCATGCTCAGGGAAACGTACTCCTTTTTTAAGCTTTGTGTTCTCGTTTGGCACTTGGTATGACTCAAAGGACATTAGACATATAATCAATATGTCTTTATAGCACTTTGATCTTCTTAGTGAATATTGAGATGTAATATTTCTTTGATGCTTTTTCAATAGAATAATTTAAAAGTTGCCTTTTATGTAAGTTAAATTTTGTTTTACTGTGTCTGGTTTTTTCTGCTAAAGTGACTACTCTCCAGTTTTTAATGAATGGAGGGATAGGGGTGACCTGTATTGAAGAATAGACCTTTAAATATAAAATTACGTATTTATCAATTCTTTCCTATTTCATTGAGGTTTAAAAAGTAAAAGGGATAATCAAGTATGTGTGTTTTCTCCCTGCAAATACAACTTGCAGGATATGACTGGCCTGATACTCAAATAAAGCATTCATGCACTAAATAACATTAAGGGCTCTGTGGAAACACTTATACCTTGCACGTGTGGTTTGGTCAGAACACTTCTGAAGGGGAATGCAGTATTTGAATGTAAACTATACGAAGTGATAAATCTTGTGAAGCCCACAAGGTATTTGTCTAATTAATTAATTACAGAAAATAAAAAACTATTTATGAAGCAAGATCAAACCTTTTTGTGGCACTAATTGACATTCTTGGCATTGCCCCTAACTCCTCAATATGATGGCTCACATTAATGCACTTGTGTCTGGTGGAATTGTGCAGCAGCCTCTTCCAAGAAAGGGCTGCAGAATAAGCTGCAGCGCTAAAAAAAAACTTAGCTGGGGCCACCAGTTTATTTAGGTTGTGGACAGTATATTTTTGTACTTAGAACTGAACTTTAAGTTTGGTTCAGAAGTTTCCTTGAAACTGTTCTGAAGACTCCTAGTATTCCCGTGTTTTGAACCAATGTCTGAAGAGAAGACAGAGACATGGTATTATAATATTTGTTTCTCAAATTTAGTTCTGAAGCAGAATGCTGTGTCATTTAACCTGACTCAGTTGACTTTTTGTCTGTGTCAAGATGCCCCCGAACTTCAGATTGTATTCCCTTTTAAACAAACAATGAGAATTAAATTGTGGTTATTTATCTTGTAAACAAACTGTTATCATTGTTAATATTTCATTGTTGTTATTTCTTCTTAAATTGTTTTAACTGACTGTTACCATACAGAAATATTCTAAGCAAATTTCTGACACAAATCTAATAGAAGAGTATTTCTTGAGAACTTAAAATAATTTCTTCCAGGGCATAGAAATGTCACTGGTAATGCAAGATCATTGAGACCAGTAGGACACAATCAGAGACAGATGGTTTGAGGCTGTGACAGATGAGAGAGTCTACAATGAAATGCAGGAAATTGTTGCAATATGTTGTGTCCTTGTAGATGCACAACTAAATATTTTTATATATGTATAAGTGATAAGTTATCACTTTCAAAATAAAGATGAAATCTTAATTACTGGCTGTGTTTTTGTCTTCCATAGTGTGTGCTAATATGCACAAATAGATAATGTGTAGCAAACAGTATTGCAGAGAGCAGTGCTACAGAGCAGCATCACAGTTTGCTTGTAATATTAGAGCCTCATTTACAGGTACATGGCAGTTATGAAAAGTCATCTTTTGCAATGTAATCCAGGTGTAAACCATCTTTTTCAAACCTTGGAACTATACCAACTATAAGGCTGAGAGTCTATCAGGTTAAAAAGTGTAACAGTGGAAAAACCCCAAGATTATTCCTTTTTGGTGGCACTTAAGTATCTGATTTAAAGCCATGACACTGGCAAAGCACAGAAAATCTGCTACATTTGGAGGGCTGGGTCTTTTCTAGTCTGTGACTGCAAAGGGCTGAATGCTGAGGTGGGAGAGAAATTTACATTTCTAAGCAGAAAAAAGAAACATTAATCCTGAGGTAGTGTGTCAGAAATTGAAAAAGGAGTGAATGATCATGTACTCATGCCACTGTGCATGTGATTCCAAAAATTTATTCTCACTTAACTTCAAGGATTATTCTTAAAACTCACAGTGATAAAGCCTGAGTTTTTATAAATTTGTATTTGTTCTATTAAGTGGTATAATCCCTCTCTGCAGCTTTCCAGTAATACTTACGTAATTCACTTAGCTTAGAAGATGATTAAAATTTTTAAATTATAATGTGCATAAATTTTATCATGTACTTTATTATTTTCCAAAACACAGTTTAAAAGTAGGTCTCAATTATTCTGTTTGGATTAGTGTATGTCTGAAAGGCCCAGTGCATCTTTTTATTCAAAAGGGTCTCCCTCTACAGTCCATGGGGATCTAGGCTATGTGTAGGGAGTTTATATTTTGTAATTGCTTCACCTTAAAAGTTTTGTTTGGTTTTACTTTGAAGCTGAATAAGCATATGATGTGTGTTCTGGAAGAGGTTTCTTTGTGTGAAATTATTCAGAAAAAGCTACTGTGTAAATTATTAAACTCTTTTAATTCACAATAACTTAAAAACATACACAACTCAATGACTTCACAAAGCATTTTCAGTCATACTTTGCTAAACATCTTGAACTAATGCAGTTGGAAAATAGATTCCTTTCTTGTTTAATATAATAGATTTTCTATTGAGAAATGTTTGCATTATAGCAAGAAGATATTAAACATAGCTGAAAGTCTTTGCAGCACTGTAATCTAGCCTGAATCACTACAGGTGAGATGTTTGAGGTACCTAAACTTGCTTAGATGTCTAAGGGTTATGTTTCTGTCAATAAATGAGCTGCTGTCTACACGTACATAGGTAATGAATGTCATTTGCTTTCATGACATGACTGCCACAAATTTCAAGTGACTTTTGTAAGAAAAATCTCTTGCAAAATGTAAATGTGTGCATTTTCCCTACCTCATCTCTTGAATGACTCTCAAGTGAAATTTCATTTAAATGCTTCTTAACACTTGGGCTCTGGATCTTGTACAGTAGTCATATATCACAACTGTTTTTAGAGCTACATGTAACTGTCATTTAACTCATAATCGTCTTTAGATATTTGCTTCACATTTTTGGTACTGCTTTGGATAAACCATAGTTTGTACTCCAATATTATAAGAGTTTTCCATATAAAAAAATCACAAGCAATTGTATTTGACATTGTGTTAGAAATGTGAAAATACGCCTGCAAGTATCTCATCATTTTGTTAGTTATTTATTAAAATGGTAGTGCTGGTTGGTATTTGTTTCGCTTAGTAGACCCACACATGCTCTGTGACCTCATTACACAAGGCTCTAACAAAGATGTGAAGTGCATTTTGCACCTTGTTAGATACAATGAGGTCTGTAAACTATTTTTAACTGCTTCCATGCTATATCATATACTTCAGAGACGAGTCAGACAGTATGTTCTTTGTCTCAATGCCAGCATATGAAAAGATTGTTGTTGTCAGGATGAAGGTCCTGTAGCGAAGAGGTTGGAAAAAAAAATCACTGTTTTTTCTGCAGTGTAGATACAGCTCATTCAAGTGTCCTTTTGAGCACTCACGTGTTCTTTCCTAGCGAAATTTAAAGGGCATAGGAAAGCATTTGTTTTTGGAGGGATGTCATGGGTGGTCATCCTCAGTTCTACTTTGCAAGAGCAGATCAGCCACACGGAGTTCAAACTGTTTTAAGACACTACTGCAAGCACTGTGAAACACAGAGTGAATCCAGATACAGTATCTTGATAGTTTCTATGTGAGAAGTGTAAGTCCATCTTTCTTGACATAGATCTCAATGTACTTCTTAGATATGTTTAAATTTTTTAAGTATTGATGAGAAGTCTCGGTTATGAAGTTTTTTTTCTCACAGAACTTTTTTTCCCTAAGATTTTTAATCTACTTTTTTGATACAAGAAGCATAATTTTTATTTCTTCTTGATAAATAAGAATTCTTTTTAAAAAACATTCTGTGGAATTTCAGCTGTATAGTTTGAGCTGATGTATTTGGTTTACAGTGCAGTGGTACACACTAAAAATATGGTAAACATTAAATATTAATGTAGCTTGTTGTACCTGTTGGATTTGAACCATTTGAAACTGCAGGCTTCTCTAGGTTACTTGTAGAATTCTGAGGGGCACTCAGAGATCATTATATTGGCCAACAAGGAAAATGGGAAATGTGTTTAAACTGATGAAAGAATGGATGCTGGCTAAACTTTCTATACTTTTTTATATTATGAAATTTTATTAGTTGTGGGTGTAGGACAGCTTTCAGAATCTATTTTTAAAAAGTAATATTTTGCATCTAAATAGAGAATATATATAAAAAACTTCATCTGAAAGAAAATCTTCAATTTCACAAATTATTTCATTATACACATACTGCAGTGTATTTGCATATTTTGTACTTCTGTGTTCTGTCTGTGTAATTTAAATCCAATTTACTAAGCAGTTTGATCTAACTTTAGTTTATCTTGGAAACTTCTGTCTCAGTATAAATGTGTCACACATGCTTTGCATGAATTTAAACTGTGTGACTGTCATTGTTCATCTAGAGTGATTGTCCATCTGTTATCTTTAGAATAGAGTCCTTTTTATGTGTAAAGAATGTCAATTTTAAATATTAATTTCTCTATGTAATGAGTTTTGAATAAAAAGAATCCTCACTGCAAAACCTATACTTGTTAAAGGAAGCTTGTGAAAGGACCAAACTAACAGACAACCAATGAGATTTTTCGTCAGTGCTATCAGTTGCTTGCTATTCTCTCCAACAAATTTTTCATGCTTAATTTGTGTGGGGAAAAAAGGTCTAAATCTAAATGTCTCTAAAGGAAACTCCTCCTAAGGATTCTGATGAAAACTCAACTGATCTATGAGATTTTGGCAGACTGGAGAGGAAGGAGTGCAGTGATGTCTGAATTAGCACCTGAATGCCTAAAAACCTGAGAAAGACAGATAACTGCCATTTTACAGAATGTTAATAAATTGGATTTTAGCTTCTAAGTTGGTTCAGAATCACTTGTACTTGAAAGTGAAAGCTCAGCATCTTCACAAAACTATGTGCAAACATACTCGTTTTTAAAACCCTCATTCTTCTTATCATAGTTAGCCTCAACTTTCTAACAGTTGTAATTGTCCACAGAAAACATTTCAAGATAAATGCATTATCAGGTTTTGAAATTTTCTTATTTTTGTAAATACTAAGACCTGGGGGGCAAAATAAGGGCTATATTGTGGATTAAGTGAAATATCTCAAGGCTGTGCTTTTCTGATAACTGAACCTGAAGTGACCTTTCTCAGACACAATTACAGAGCTGTATGTTTTTCCTTTAATTTCATCAGGGGTTTAATTAGTATACAAATAAAACTTCCCTTATCTTCCTTTCTACCTAATTGGCTTGTCTTTGCTTATATATGAAGAATGTGAAAATGGGCTGTAATTAGGGTGACCGTGTTAACCTTTTTTTCTCAAATGTACTGTTGCCTAAAGGCCTCAAAGCCTAAAACCAGTGCTTTGGATTATTGCTTTGCAATCACTATGGCTCTCCCATAGGTTTTCTCATGAGCAGAAGGGCTTTGGGTGCTGCAGGTTCCCACTGCTTAACGGGATCTTCATTCTTCTCCCCACTAAATGTTTATTGATTATCTCACTGCTCCACACTCAGCCTCCAACAACTTAATATCAGGTGACAGTCAGGAGAGTTCTCCAAGTAATTAGAGTGGAGCATTGAGGGAACAATTAGGAGCAGAGTTATTAAACTTGATTTATCCTATTCTCTCCTGAACACTTTCTTGGATATCAGAACATCACATTTTCACAATCTACCCTAGCTGAGAAATTAGTGGCTAACCTGCTGCTTATCATTGTTGCCTTGCTGCCTTGAGGCACACCCTCTTGGTTTCAGTCACTCAGCTGGAAATATTAGAGTCCATAAAGTTTATCAAGGGTTTTAATTAGATCAATCTGAAGAAGCAAAAAAAAAACAGGCTTACCAGCCATTATTTTATAATATACCACACTGTATTTGAACATTTCCAAGGCTTGACTTTTACCCACAGTAGCAAGAAGCTTCAAGTAATTGCGAAACTGCTTTTGAAGTGCTAAAATCAGTTTCTATTTTGCTTAGATATTGCAATATTATTAGTAGATAAAGTCTCAATCCTTTAGAGATTTCTGTAAATACTGGGGTTCCTTTTGAATATAATAGATCAGCTTTTCAGTGAGCTATATGGTTTAACCATTTCTATATTGCTTCATCACCAGCTAGTGTGGATTGCTGACCATGCCCCTTTAAAAAGTTGGGCCTTGCTATTGCCTCATTAATAGTTATGGGCTTGCAATGAGTAACCTAGATTAGTTAGTAGCTCACAGAAGATTTTAACTAATGGGTCTTTTCACTGTTTGTGGTCAGTAATTAAAGATTTATGTGGGAGCCGACAAGTCTTCAACCCATGCAGATGCATAGCTGTAATAAAAATGAAATAAATATGCATAATGTTCCTATTATCCTATTTTTCTCTACTCTTTTAGACTGCTAGGATCTTGGGGCTAAAATCCATTCAACAGCATCGACATCAAAAATTTCTTGCATCAAAATACTAGCAGAAACTACTTAAAACCAGGTTTTTCAATCAGGTGGGAAACTGTGTTGGACCAAACAGTGCTAACAGAGACCTTGTTCTGTGTTCAGATATAGTCTCTTAGTCAAAGGTGGGAATATGGGCAGGGAATATACTTGACTTGGTTTTCAGAGCTCTTTCCTCAATGTTGAAAGCAAACAGTAAACACAGTAATTGGAAGAAGTTAATTCACATTTGGGTTCTTGGAAATGAAATTTCTGAAAATCTGATAATTCACAAAGTCATTTGTTTAGACAGGGCTTTGATAGCTGCCAGTGACTTTAGAGTAGCATTTTTGAGAGCAAGACTTCTTGTTTTGAATATCCTTATGCAGTGGATGAATGCTATCTCTGTGTTTATCTTTTCTTAGGGGAAATATATCAATTGTTTCTTGAAAATAAGGACATAAGAGTGAAAATAGAATTATTCAACCTGGAGTCATTTGAAAAAGAATAATATTAACATTTCTGGGTTTAGAGTTTCTTAAATAAACTTCAATATCTTTTCATATTGATTGTATTGTGATTAATTTCAGCCTAAATTTTGTAAATTCCTGAACAAGAGTTCAAGTAATGGTGCTGTGCCTTCAAAATACAGTGCCATTGAAGTAACTGGTTGCTTTTTCTCTTTAGGAAATGTGAGAAGATTTATGCCAGTCCACAGATTGTAGTTTATTTTGCAGGACTATGCAGTCCTATGCTGTAGATTGCTATTTTATAGGCATTTTCTCTATCATAGTGTTTTTGAAATACCTCTGACCCTTAAAGAGGTCTGAAACTTCTTCAGATTAGTTGAGTTTTCAGCACCCTCCAAATTTTTATCAGCATTTTGTATATCCTATTCTTCATACTCATACACAGCATAGCACATCTCCATATTCCACAGTCCAGGACAAGTACTGAATACAAATTATGCAGAGCATTATTAGAATTTAAGCAGAAAATATACCCATAAATTTTGAAAAAAATGTGTGCAAGGGCTCAGCCTTGCAACTATGCATCCTTCTCTTCTATATTTTAGCATCTATCAAGAAATATGCTATGTGTAAAAGGATGTTTACTACCACCTATTATAATTTCTTTCTAAAAAGGCAATTAACAGCTGTAAGTAAAATGTAACATGTAACAAATTATGAAATCAAATTATTAACACTGCAGTCTATAAATGTATTGATTTATTCCAGCAGAAAGGAGTAGCAACCAGCCAGGTTCTGTATTAATTAGTCCTGTATGCTATTTTTCATCTATTGGATTAATCTGAATTGATTAAAGCATGTTGTGTTAATTCTAAACCAGAGAGAAATGTTTAAAAAATAGACATACTATATGCATATTGGGAAACTAATGTTAAAATATTGAAAGCAGCATAAAATAGATTGCATTTGATGCAGTAACAGAGAATATGAGATTATTTATTCTACTGAAATTTCTGAACAGTGCAGAATATTTAAATAAATGCTTCTGCATTTATCCCCTTCCTTTGTGAATTCTTTTTTTTAATGTTTTTTTTAAATAAAGTTTAGAGAATGTTCTGTGTTCTTTAAAGCTGTACTCTTGATTATTTCCTTCATGTTTAAATCTGGTGTACTTGTAAATATAGTACTTTTAGCATACTGTATGTCCCTGCTTGATCAAAAAATCACTTTATTTCAATAATATATTTGTACACAGTCAATATACTAAAAACTGGGGGGGGTTCTGAGTCAGTAGTGTTTTTGCTAGAGAATTCATAAAGCCTTAGTATGCAATGGTCCAAATCTACTACACAGTCAGTCTGTTTTCCACTTTGTTTAATAGCCTATGGCATAAACTGAAGTTAATTATTTGGGCTGACAAGTAACTCTGCTTTCTGTCTGCTTGCAGAGTCTCTCTGAGGCAACGATGGAGCTGAGAAGAAGAGATCGATTTCTGCGTCAGCAAAATAGACTTCTTACCCAGCTGGAGCAGGACAAGCATCGGCTGAGTGAGAGCATCCGTGATGCAGAGAGTGCCCTCTGCATGGCAGCAAAGTGAGCACTGAGACCTTGGGGAGATCACTTAAAACAGACAAAAGATCAATTCTTACTTTCATGCACAGGGTTTTAGCCTTGGCTAGTGTAATACTAGAAAACAAAAGTACATCTGACTCTCTCAGAAATTCAGTGATAGTCTTTGAAAAAGAAAACTGTTAGTTCAAGATACTACATGTTATGTTTTCTGTAGCTATCCCATAATAGTGCTACAAATTCTTGGTCCAAAATGCATAAGCATTTTGTCTGCTAATTACCATAATTATTTGACAACATCTCTTAGGTAGATCCTTCACATTCTGTTTGTTTAAGAAATGTTCTAAAGGGGCTGAAACCCATTTTGGACCTAGGCTTATCTGTGGAATAGTAGAGATATTTCTGCTGATTTCAGAGAGTTTTGGATTTAGATGTAAGCCCTATGCCTTTTTATACTGTAACTTGAAGAATGGAAGGAAATGTTCAGGGACCATTTTTGAAAGTATTGGTAGTCAAAAGCTGTTCCATTGACTTGAATGAGATTATTACTAACCTCTTAGAGTTATATAGGCAGATAGAATTATAAATCCTTTCAGACTTTGTTATCTATTACTGTTACAGTAGTATGCACTTTGAATATTATTGGTCCATGACCAAGATTTAAAAGAAGTTCAATTTAAAATTAAAATTTCTCATTATACCTGGGGTAGATTTGACCTCTGAAGAACAATAGATTAGAAGCTTTGCAGGGTTTATGCACCAGCAAAATAATGTAATTAATATCGTTATCAGTGATATGTTTAACAAGCTAATTAAAATGACAAATATTATTTGGTATAAGTGTATCAAAGCAAATTATGACCTGAAGAAGGATGTGTTCTCAAAAGCCTTCTCCTTTTCACCCTGCCTCAATCTATTTTATGCACACCAGTAAGGATCATTCCCTATGGCCATTCTTATATTCAGAAAAGGTTTTTTTAATGTGAAAACTCCCAAACCAGTCATTGTTCTACCAACTCTTCATAACAAGTGCAAGTGTCATTTTCTTCCTTTGGAACATGTAAGCAAAGTAGGTAAAAAGACTTTGGTATTATCTGGAAAATCTTATTTTAATATCTATTCCATGACCTACGTGATTGTAGGCAATGCGTGGATGTCTTTCCATTTCTTTCCTAAATTTTTCTAGAGCTGTATAAGACAGCAAGATATCTAGCTTGTTCTGCGAATGGCTGTCTTTATATTTCTTCTAGTGGTGGCTAGCATTTCTTTCTACTTTCCTCCTAAGTAAGAAGCAATATTAATAAAAGTGTCTGAAACAGTGAACCTGACAAAAATACGGTAGTCTTATGGTAATTTCTCTGTATTGTGGCTTAACCCCAGCCAGCTACCAGTTACCCTGTCAATCTAGTCCAGAGAAAGGTGGGATCTTGAAAAAAGAAAAGCTTATGTGGCTTTATTAGGAATGTAAGAGCCAATTCTACTCTGCTGGCCACCTTCCTGTATTTTCTGGTAAAATAGTATGAATCAAGAAATGAGACAGCAGCCATTATTCCATGGGGAAGAATGCCATGATTTTGACTGGAGAAAAAGAGACTGAAGGAAGGCTTATTGGTCTCTGTAGCTACTTGAAAGGAGGTTATAGTGAAGAGGGGCTTGGTCTGTTCTCCTAAGTAACAAGTGATAGGACAAGAGGAAATGGCCTCAGGTTGTGCCAAGAGAGGTTTATATTGGATATTAGGAAAAGATTATCTCCTGAAAGGGTTGTCAAGCATTGGAACAGGCTGCCCAGGGAAATTGTAGACTCTGGAGGTATTTAAAAGATGCATAGAAGTGGCCCTTGGGGACGCGGTTTAGTGGTGGG
Source organism: Donacobius atricapilla (assembly GCA_013397315.1). Taxonomy (NCBI): domain Eukaryota; kingdom Metazoa; phylum Chordata; class Aves; order Passeriformes; family Mimidae; genus Donacobius; species Donacobius atricapilla. The sequence goes on from WBMY01005844.1 coordinate 34,824, forward strand.
CTGGGCAGTGCTGAGGTAGTTGTTGGACTCAGTGATCTTAAGGGTCTTTGACAACATAAACCATACTGTTTCTATGGATTCTGGTTTAGGTATTGTGAAAGCTCAAACAAAATATACACATAACTGGCAAAATAAGAGACAGTCCTGGAATACTGAGGTGAATTAGCTTTTCTAATTTTTGGCATGGACTCCATTTGACTTTCTGTGTGTTTTGTTGGTCATGCTGTCCTTTCTCCTTAGTCATATGGTGTTATGCAACTTCAATTCTACTTCTGTGAAACATGAGTTGAGGCCAAGGTTTTTCGTGACAGCATAGCTGATGAGAGCTTTCTTACTGAATCCCTAATCTACAAAAGTGCATTAGAGAGCTGTTTCATTGTCCAAACCTCTCTATTGTAAGGATACAAAATCCTTGGCTGAACTTCTTTTGGAAATGTACAAGACTGTATTCTCTTCCTGCTAGAAGACTCCATTTAACATGCCTTTTACATCTAAAACTCCAAGAACACAAGAGTTGTTCATTAATATGCCTGTAATTACAGCTAGTTTAACTGATAGTACACAACAGAAGCAAATTTGAATGCCAAATAGTGGTACATGAACTATTTTTTAATGCTTGCATTGGGGATATAAAAAGGAAGGACAAAAAATAGTACTTTGAATTATCAACAATTATTTTAAAAGACATGATTGTTAAAAAGTAGCAGAAGATTAATTTCTAAATCAGGTGAGTTTCAGTTCTGTAATCTACCTCTTTTTTTTCTCTTGTAATAGAGACAGAGAATTGATCCTTAATCATATGAAAGCTGTAGAAGACACTCTTCATAAGGTAAGAATTTAAATTGATTCTTCTGATTGCTATTTCTAAACATATTGAAATTTTACCACTGCTTTTGCTCAGAGGTAAAGGAGAGGGATAGAAATTGTAAGGTGGCTTCTTTTTCTTAGAGTTATTTCCACCTTCAACTTCTTTTATCCTAAAAAACCGTTCATTTTTAGTGAAATAAAATACAATTTTGTCGTACACAAACTTCTTATTTCTTACTACACTTCTTAAAACTTACTACAACATCCACTTTCCTTCCCTTAATCACTGAGACTGCAATTTCTGGTCACCAAGTGAAGACTATTGAACGTCCAAACAGCTGACAATTTCTGTGGAGTTAAGTCTGTGCCATTGTCCTAGAGTGACTTTATGATGCCTGTATCCTAATCGTCTGTTCTGTATATTGTGTTCTACACCTTTAAGGTGATTCTTAGAGTGCAATTTGTTTTGAAGACTATGTTATCTCCTCACATTCCTCTCCAGGACTCTCTCTCTTGCTGTGCAGCAGCGGCTCTGTTGGATTGCTGCAGGACAGAGATCTCCTGTGGGTTTTTCCCCTTTTTTTTTTTTAGTTAGTTTTAGCTAGCTAGGGCAGAGCATTGTTTTTTTTTTCCTTTTCCTTTTCCTTGGGACTGTTTGAAACTGCTCCGGACTGAAAAACAGAGGAAAGCTGAAAGATTTCCCCTCCCCCCCACCTTCCTCCTGGGGCCTGGGACCTGGGACAGCGTTTTTCTCCAGCGCCGGAGGAACTGATAAAAACTGAGAAGGACAAACTGAATCTATGCAAGGACTTTTCCAATTTGCCATCTCACTTCAACTAAAGGTTTTATTGTTCCATATTATTCATCCTGTGTGCTTGTGGGCAATTTTTTTTTTTTTCTTTTTCCTTTTGTTAAATAAATAGCTTTTTCCACTTTTCTCCAAGAAAGTCTCTTTCCAGACCAGTTGTGGGGGAGGGGCTGTTTGGGTTTGTTATTTTCCAAAGGAACCCCATTCGGAGGTTTCCTCCCAAGATTTGCCCTAAACCAGGACAGCCATGTAAATCAGAGGTCATTTGGTGATGTCACATGCATGGTGACTATGAAACATATGGCTTTGTGTATGCTACTTTGGTCTTTGATACATGATAAAGCACAAGGAAAAGACAGTAAGTTGTAACCTGAGGTCAGAAACTTCGATGATATTTTTAGGACATTTTTTAAATTGAGTAATAATCTTAAGTAGTCTCTTTGACTTGCACAATTTTGCCCTGGTATAGTATTATGTGAAAGTCCAACAAACCTTGTATATTAATTAATTAGGCAAAAAAGAAATCTTTTTAACTATAGCTATAGTTGTTGATTGTTTTATAACTGTTTTTAGTCTAGAGCAACACAGAGTAAAGTAAGTGTTTTATTACCTTGGAGTGTTAATTTCCCTTATCACATCTTGAATTCACAGCAACATGGGAATCTATTCTTCATTTTAGTTTCTGTGTTCACCAAAGCTAATTTAGTTTAAAGATACTTTTTATAGTCTTTCTTTCCTGTAATGTTCAAAAAAGTAACAGAACATAAAACTATGTGTTTTAGCTACAGCAAACTGTGCTGGTAGAGACTGTCTTGCTTTTTGCTCTTTTTCATACTGGCTTCTTTTAAGCTTAAAAATTTATGTCATGCAGAAAGTGTTGTGTTTTTGCAGTAAGAGATACATGTAATGTCCTTGGCATTCAGAATATATTGTTCTGGATTGCAAGGATACATTTAGTTTTTGAAAGCAATGCCGTTATATGCACAGGGATTGAAGTATTTGGGAAAAGGCTATAGACAAGGTCACATGCTTAGTGCTGATTAGCCTGATGCAGTGAATGAATTAGAAACAGCCATCTTATTTTGAAAATCTTAGTTACCATACTGCTTCTTAATTCTTGATGTACATAGGTGTTATGCCCACACAGCACATTAGTGAGCAGCGAAATAATTTTCCTTTCTGATTTGTCAACCTAAAGAATGAGAAATAAGAATTAGAAATGTCAGGATACTCCTTTCACCAGGAACTAAAAAAAGTGGTTGTAAATCATTCAAAATTCGACTATTATTTCTCCTAGAAGAACAATGGGAAATGATTGAATTTGTTTGGGAAGTATCTGATATGTAAACCCTACATCATAATGGTAACTAATTAGCTAGCATTAGTGAACACAGCTTATGTGTAAACTATAAAGTTTACACTGTTGTTCTTAAAGGGTTTCTCACACAGTAAAAAATCAGGACATGAAGAAATGGATTACATACTAGTAAATGAACCATAAGCCTTTCTTTCTCCACTAGAAATTCTGGGAATTACTTTTGTTTTAAGAAAAGAAATTAAAAGGAAAATGGGTAAAATTCAGAATCAAATGAAGTTAAAATACTACAATTAACTGCAGCTTTACTTACAGGAAATTGAAATTCAAGGTTTTGATATTCCTGTGTTGATGTATTCATGAGCAAATATCCACAAAATTCCACTGCATCACTTCAGGATCTGTATTATTAATGCATAATGCTAAATTTTTACCTATAGATCTCAGAGGGATTTTACAGACATCCTTAGTAATCTTAGTTAGACTTAGGAATGAGACAGTATGCTCTGATCCAATAAAGTGGCCTCATTCCTCTCCATATTCTATCCCTACAAGAATTCCAAAAGTCAGCAATATAGGTACTAGATCACCCGCCTTTGAGTATGCCGAGGTGTAACATTCAGCAAACAAAAGTAAGAGAAATCAGAGCCAAGGGAAATGATCTCTGTGCATGCTGCTAATACACCACTAGACCAGGGATCATTTACACCACTTTCTGCCTCACATTGTGTCTGGATGGAACATCTAGTATCATACATTTGACTTTGCCAAAAAGTGCTTGGGCATGCTTGTGCCCAGAATGATTCTTTCAAGACCATTGCGGAGCTACCTTTTAATGAATACTTATGAAGCATTACTGTTGAAGAACTTGAGCACTGTATATGCTAAGAGGGAAAATATTTTTAGCAACTAGTTTCATGTCCTTCATAAATTACAAGATGTTCTTTAGAAGGTTATTTTTTGCCTTACCATGGGTCATGTCACATTAGCTATCTTTATCCTACTCCTGGAGCTGAATTATTTTCACAAAAGTTCCTGATAAAATAAGAGATCTTTCTTCATCTTATACTATCTAAATATTATGGACAAATACCTAAATGCAAAATGGATGTTTTAACAAATTTAAAAAAAATCAAAACAGAATATTACCAAGGAGAAATAGAGATCTCAAGAGGATTTTGGTTTGGTTCAGTTTTATTTTCAAAATACAGAAGATGACCAAAACATAATAGCAAAATGATAACAGAGATAAACAAAATTTTACTGAGTGATGAAAAGAAATACCATATACTTAAACTTCAAACATAAAGATTTTCTTAGAAAGTCTTCTAATAAAAAGAAAAATCATTTAAGAACATGTCTTATTTTAAAATCCATGGATGGTCCTTTTGTATCTATGAAAAATAAGTTATTTCTTGAAACACTTTCTCCTCAAAAAGTTGAGGCTATTTTTGTTATAAATAAACCCTTGTTGTGCTTGCTGATGAACTGTATTCTGCTACTAATTTCTTCTTTATTTCTTAATATTCTGGTTATATAAACACTGAAAGAGACATTAGATCTAATAATTTTCTATAACTGGATTCTTTAACGTGTGTAGTTAAACATATTTTAGTTATGGTAATAATACCAAGATTGTGGGTTCAATCCCTGTATGGGCCAGTCATTTAAGAGTGGACTTCATGATCCTCATGGGTCCCTTACAGCTGAGAATATTCTGTGATTCTGTGATCCTGTAATCCCATCAGAGGAAGAAATGATTTTACACTATCTCTGCTCAAATCTTCATCATTCTCCTTGTATTGCTCCTAAGTTTGAGTGCTTTTTTTTGGGTTAGCTTTGGCCAGCTGCCAGATGCCAACCTAGAAGCTGTCTCAGTCCTCCTCAAGAGGACAGAGGGACAAAACAGGATGAGAAAGCTCATGTGTTGAGATCTAGATAGAGATATTGCATAGTAGTTATCGTCACAGGTAAAACAGCTGACTTGGGGAAATTATTTTAATTTCTTTTTTGAAGCAGATTTGGAAACTTAGAAACAATTAAAAAATTAGCATTACCCTGCCTTTTAATCTCAGCTTCACTTGTGACTGCTCAGCTCATGCCATGAGGCACAGGGGTTTGCAGTCAGCCCACAGCCAACTCCCCTCTGCTGCTCCTACCTCCTCATGCTGTTTCCCTGCATCACTGTGGGCTCTCCATGTGGGCTGCCATCTTCCAAGAATATCTGCTTCAGCATGGACTCTCCATGGACTTCCACTCCTTCAGAAACTATCCTGAAGGATTTCCTAGACCTGCTCTGACATGGGATCCTTCACGGAATGTGACGTGGATATATGCTCCAGCGTAGTCCTCTCTCTCTGCTATGGGGAAATACCTAATCCAGTGCCTTAAGTGTTTCTGCCCCACTTCTTCTCTTTGATGTTCAGTCTTTTGCTTCCCTCCTTCTCTACCTGCATGGTGGGTTTTCCTCATTCTTAAATTCATTTTCACACAGGGGCTGCCAGCAGGGCTGTGGAGCTTAGCTGTGACCTGTGATAGGTCTGCAACCAGAGGTGTCTGGAACCAACTTTGTCCTGCACTCATCTGTCCTCACAGAGGCTACACCTGGTACACTTCAATGCCTGCCTCCTTTTCAGACTGCCTAAGTCGCTGTTCTCTACATTTAGCCTGTGCTACACACCACCATGGGAAGTCATTCTAGTGAGCCAGCCTTCACAGTGACAGAAAATTGTTTGTTTCTGCTTGTACTCTTAACTATCAAAATCTTGACAAGCTTAGTCTATCGTAGTTTTCAGCGTGTCCTGGCTGCTTAGGATTTGGCTGTTTTAGCAGGTTAATAAAACACAACATACTCACTGTTTTTCCCAATACCAGTTAGTAACCTACTCATTCTGACACTTTGGGACACACCATGGATCAAAGCAGCTATCCAGTGTGCTCCTTTCCTTCTGGCATTTGGTCAGAAAAACTACTCTTTGTCCCCTTCTGTATTGCACTTCATTTCTGCTGATTGAAAGGTTCATATGCTAGCTGGCAGAACAACTTCTATGCAGACCTGTCAGCAATCGTGCCTTGAATTCCTTCCACTGCTGTCTTTCATTGCTTCGCTGCCACCCCTGTTGTCTCCTCTGAAATGCCCCTAAACTGTTTACGAGATCTGGTTCCTATGATTCTATCAGTTGAAAAAAATTTGAACACTGTATCATCCATCCCATTATATATTTATAAAAAAATACAAAGACAGAACTATCTTTCTTTATCTAATTTATTGGTTTGGGTTTTTATCATACAGCACATATAATACAGCTTTATAATACAATTGGAGATGGGGTGGGGCCATTGAATACTTGATTAGTAAGGTTGTAGCAGTAGATTGTTATTTCTGCTGTGGTCCATAGCAATCAAATGCATTTCCTTATGATGACGGTTTTATGGCCTGCAAGGAATTAATTTACAATAGGTTTAAGTCCATATACAAGTGACTACATCGGTAAAAACACTCAATGTAAGTGGCAGTAATTGTTAGTTGTAACAAGGAGACCACAGATTGATCAGGTCCTGGAAGAAGAGAACAGTTATGAGACTTAAGTTAGCTGTCTCAGTCAGACTCCAGTAGATATCAACTGACTCATTCAGGTATACTAATCAGCCACATTTCTCTCAGTTAACTAAATAATATGATGGCCTACAGATCCCAGTTATCTCAATAATGATTTAAAAGCCCTTGTTTTAGAGATCTCAATTTTTTTCTTTTTTTTTTGCTTAACCTAATGAAACTCTCAATGGTTTTTGTGTGTGTTAGACGCATTAATATTAAGAGTGAAGCCTGCTTGTGTGTGTGCTCAAAGTCTGTCCATCACTGTGGTGCTGGGTTGTGCTCAACTGACCCTACCACAAGGCTGTTGAAACAATGAGTATGTGTACACGCAATAAAATCACAAAGAAAACCCAATTAGATTGTTAAAATTCTAAATAACTCCTGTAAGAAGTTTACAATAGGAAACCAGCTATTATTTCTCTGTGGTAAGAAAAAAAAAAAGTAAAAATACTGCTTTTTCTCCTCCTCTATCTCAAATGTGTGCTTCTTAATTTCACTGTTTGATGAATGACTTTTGTTTCCCCTCTTAGCAATCTGACTTTCTTGATCTGTGTTCCTAAAGATCAGTTGTGCAGGACATACAGGTGTTAGCACAGCTGGCTTGCTGATGACAACTCTGTCCATATAGCTGTCTAGTGTGTCATCACTCATATTGTTCAGTGTCATTCTGACCTAGCCAAGCTAAAAATGGTACACCAGCTCAAGAGGGATTTAAAAACCTTCACAAAGTAAAGAGAAGACATTGCCGAATGTCATATCCATGTGCTTAACTGTTTTCAGTTTGGACATACCTAAATAACTAATTTCAGGATTCATTTGCTTTTATCTTTTGGTTTTCTTTTTTGGGTGTTTTTTTGCTCGTTTGTTTTTATTTGGGGAGGTTGTTTGTTTGTTTGTTTTGGTTGTTTGACATGGGGTTTTGTTTTATTTTGTTTTGTTTTTATTTTAAAGGCTGAATACTTGCTTATAGTTTGCCTTCAGTAAGGAGAAATCCTTGTTTGGAGAACTGTGAAATTATTGAATACATTAACTGTTGTTTTCTCCAGACAAAGGTTCATTTTCAGCCCAAGGTTACTGAATTCTTTTCATAGGGGATGTATTATAGTGCACATCTTGCAGCTAGAGAGAAGGTTAGGCGCTGTGGTCAACATTTGCAAAAAACCAACTCACGATCAAATTAATGTCTTATTCAACAGACCATGTAGTGTGTGAATGTAGTAATATGAGAAAGCTTGAATTAATCATATAAGTAAGTCTGGGATGGTACTCTGCTCTGAAAATTAATATCCATAATCTTGACTAGTCTTGACGGGGAAAAGAAAAAGAAAAAAGGACAAAAAAAAAAGTAAAAAAAAAAAAAGCGCCAAGTGCACCCAAAACATCAGTTTTATGAGATATGTCTCCTTACACAAACACTGTTATGTAGTAATTAATGTTCTCCTAGAAACCAACTGTGAAATGGCTTCTTTTGTAATTAAATACAGATTTGTATGGCAGTAATCAGAAAGGATAGTCACTGAATCAATATGCTAATACAGAAAATTTCAGTAGTTATTCTATTGAGGTAAATATTCAGTATAACTAATTGCAATAATATGTGGCCACCTACACTAAGGTATGTAAAACTGCTATTTAAACCTCTGCTGTCAACAGAAGTCAGACCTTCAGATTTGAGGATGTATTTCTTCTTTTGATCAATGAACATGGAATGATCTGGTGGCTTTTAATGACTCTTCAAACCTAACTGTGATGACCATGTAATAAGTATACATTCAACTGTTTTCCTTTCCCTCCTATAAGACACTCCTGGCTAAGCAAAGTAAGTTTTTGATTTGCTGTAGTTTGGTCGTTATCCCTGTTGGGGCTGGGGGGGAAAGGGGGGAAAGAAAGGTTTGATGGGGTGTTTTTGCAGTTCGGTTGACTAATTTGGTTCCAAATACCATTCCTCACCTCATTTTCTCTCTAACTGTATCTATAATTTTCCAGTTTTTTGGTGCTTGATTTAAAGTGCCTTCAGTTTAAGATACACAGTCTTGTCACGGCAGTCTCTTTACATCTGGAGTGCTGAAATCCTTGATTACTGAAACATTCTGATGGCAAATATTGTATCTGAAATTATATAGGCCCTCATTCAATAAGATGAATATACACTTTTTGTAGTAATTTCCTTACTTTCAGAGCAGACTTGTGTTGGTGTAAAGTGCAGCCAATATTAACAGATTGACTGTATGATCTGACAGGGTGCTGTGGGATGTACTTCTTTGGATATTACTTGTGCCAAGTCCTGCAGCTAATAATTTGGGGTCTCTATTCCTTTAAATGGGAATACACTTAGGTTGATCACTGTTTTCTAGAGAGCCCAAAGTATATGAATGTATCATGAGGAAAATAATCTGTATCGGCAACTTACTTGAAGAGCTACTGTTATCAAGACTGTTCAGTATTTTTGTTGGCGCAACTTCCGTACTGTATATTCACTTGTGTAAGTAGACCTAAACAATTCATACTTAAGATGAAAAAAATAGAAAGTATTCATGAAGGTTTAGTTCTATCCAACAATGTATGTAATTTTTTATTATTCTTAGTTCTATGTTCATTTGTGTAGCACTATAATAAAGACTTTCCCATTCAGAGCAGTAACTATGTAACTTATTTCTGTTAAAATGCTTCCTATGGCAAAGGACTGTGTCCGGTAATGTGTGTGTTCTTAACCTGTGTAATAATGGCCCCCCACTCTTGATGCTACCCTGGAGGTACGGACACTATGCAGCTAAATAAGCTACATACTTGCAAGACTGTGATTAAGACTATGATTTGCATTCAAACTGCTTTCTTCTACTTAAAAAAGTTCTAAACTCCTTTTTATCTGTTGTATGTCACATGTAAAACACAAGAACACATAGCAGTGTGGTAGAAACCATTTTGCTTGAACTCTTTTAGAATGATTTTGGTATTTGCAGCTTCTGTTATATCAGCAATGTGATCATCTCAAAGACAAACAGATTATATCACTGTTTCCCATTCGCTTATTACCAAACCACTGTAGATCATGTTCTGCTCTTTAAATTGGAGATGACATGCTATTTAAGAAGTAGTAGGAAATTAAAGAAAAATAAGCCCAAAAGAAGAGATTTTTAATGTTGAGTTGGTGAACTTTGAACTTATAAATGTTCTCATATATAGCTTACATTGTGAAATTTATATCCATAAATAATTTTATTTTCATTTTACCATAAGAAAGCATTGAATTAGGAACAAAATTAAAATGAAAGTCCCAGATTTGTTGCACCAGTCAGATAGCAACTGGGGAAAGACATTAGAAGGGCTAAGCACATTCATAGCATCATTAACAACTTGCTGGCATTTAGTACCATGTCTCTATTGGCATAACTGGATATACCACATCAAACTGCATAGAAAATCCAAAGGGAGCACTGGTGTGGACTGTAGACAAAACTATTATTATCGTGAGCAGCAGAAAATTTTAGAGTTCATTTTTGGACATGTAGAATTAGCCCATCAAATTCTGCACTTTGGTGCAGTCAATAATGTAACTTCAGTTTATTATTCAGTTTCAGCTTTGATCTGAATTAATGAGTACTTTATTGATTTTAAATTGAGTGGCTATAGTGTTGTCTTCTTTGTTGCTCTCCTAATTAATTAAAAAGTTAAATGCTGTCATAAGTCACTCTTCTTTATTTTAAAATGCTATCAGTATTGTAGTAGAGTGTGGATCCATTTGGGATTTTGCCTCTTTTCAGATAGTATTTATATATGTCTAAACTGAAAAATGTAATGATCATATTTAGAAGCATGCTCTCACAATACTTAACTGTACTCTGTATAAAATCACTCTTGCAACTTTTCACAGTCTCAGCTAAAGTTATGTTTACCAAAATCAGAAATGGCCAAACCCTTCACTAACATAGGATATATATAAATCTATATAATTTTTTTCTATATTGATTTTAGAGTATAGGGAAGTGAAACTGGTTTTAGACATTTTAATCATCGCAATAAGCCTGATTAGCTGATAAGGTGTTTTAGATTTTAACATAAAGCTCTCTAGCCTCGGGGGACATTTCAGACAAAATGGTCTTGCTTTAGATTTCATATGGAGGAAAAAAAATGTCATTAAATACAAAAAAAACCCTCTGAAAATTGCATTTTAAAGCTTAACTGCATAGCATGGTTCTTCTGCCTGTTGAGCTTGCAAAACCCCCTCTTTTAAAAAAGAAATAGAATTACCCATTTTATCTTTGCCTTGTGGTTCTGTAACATAAGTTTGTATGTGTGCATTGCTTTTTACTGTATTAGAGAATAAGGAAATAAATAGTTTCCAAACTCCTGCTGTTTTGTTTCTGGATCTCAAAAAGCCAATAGACAGAAGTAACTAAATTAGTTTTTTACTAAGATTTCATACAGATCTGGCCTCTCCAATATGATTCCATGCAGGCATGGCCATTATAGCTTTCCAGTCCTTGAATAGGTAGGCAACTTGGAATGTTTTCACTTCTAGTGAAACAATATAGTGATATTTGTACAGCATACACCCAGTCTTTTGTTCTTACAATTTTTCCTGAACCCTCATGAGTATTTTTCAAAGGAAAAGTCTGTCTTAATTTTCAGTTTCTCAGTATGCATATTAATAATGAGATGTACTTTCTACAATCTAAGTATTTACAAACACAAGAAAATGTTTGGGTTTTTTTTTTTTTAATTGTGAATCCTCATATCAAAAATCATATTCTTTAAGAAGCTAATACATCCTTTTCTGATGCAGTGATATTATTGGCATTTGTTTGCCTCAATGCAGCCATTTAAAAAAAGGGGTTTATATTTTATTGTTCAGTGAGTGTCAGACCCCAATACTGAAATAGAGAGTTTGAAACTAACAGGGTTAAAAGGACTTCTACTGTCTGTATTGTGTATATATTATACCTACATTGCTTATACATTGTTTTTTTCCCCCTAGTATTAGCAATCTGCTTTTGTACTTTGACATAGGGATTTCCCTTGTGAATTTTGTCACAGAAAAAAGAGAATCATCAATATCGCAGTTAAACTTGACTTTCAAAGCTAATAGTATCTCATTTGGGGGCTGAAATTTAATAAATTTTCTTTGATTCTGTTTGAGTTTTTAAACATCAAACAATGAATTGGCCAGGGTGCAGTAAAATATTTAGATCTATTGACTACGGTTCAGAAGGGTAGAAGGCAAAACACTGGTGGTTTGATGTTGATAAATTCTTAGTACCTTAATCCACATTAATGTTTTCTTTTATCTGTGTGCATACTGGCAGCAAAGATACTGAAAAGTTGCTGTATATATATAAGCTATAAAAATGTAAATTGTGTGTGTGCATGTGTGCATGTGTGTGCATTTAAAGCAATGCATTTTGTTATATTCAGCAAGGTTAACATCTGACCAGAATTACACATGCTGACAGAACACTCTAGAGAGTATGTTTGTTCCATAGGACTGTATATCCTGAACCTAGTGCACTATGTGTGCAAAAATGTGTAGAGGACCTTTCCTGTTATAAAAATTGCATCATAGTGCATATGTTTGGCAGCCACAGGTATTGACAGGAATTCTTTAGGTCAACTTGGGAAATGTAGGCTCCCTATTCCCACAGAACAGAGGAACGAATAAAATAAAATCTCTTCTTCTTTGTATCATTAGATTTGCACATGCTTCTTTCAATCAGAACAGATTTCAAAGGCTCTGCTATTATTTGAAATTGGTTCACTCATAATCAACATTTTACAAGAATCTAATTCTGTAAGTGGTTACAGAAAAGTAATCTGGGATTTAAAGTGAATAGATTTGTTTTAATTCATGTTTAGTGCATTCTTGTGGGCAAGGCAGCCCGTAGCAAAAACTGAAATTTATTAAAATAATACTTAGTAAATGGTATGTCTGTTGATTTACATGTATTTAGAATATATCCGGTATATGTTTTAGTAAATATTCAGTAAATGTTTTAGTATTAGACTGTGTATTAGGTCATTAAAACGGTAAATTTTTTTTAGCAGTACTCGCTATTGATACTCAACAGACGCAGTGCATGCCAAATGAATGGATTTAATCTATTCGCTCGTAGTAACANGTGTGCCCTGTGCCCTGCGCCCGGGAGCCTCACAGTGCCCAGTGCCCTGCGCCGGAGCCCCGGGCGCCTCGTCGAGCCCTGCGCCCTGTGCCGAGTGCCCTGCGCTGAGTGCCCTGTGCCAAGTGCCCTGCGCCCAGCGNTTTTGTATTAAATAGAATGAAAAATGGGTGGTGGTCATATGGTGTGTGACCGTAAGTGGTGTGGTGTGGAAGGCGTTAAATACGTGCAGTAAGGGCCTGTCCGTGCTGGTGGGTAGACAGACAGACAGACAGGCAGACAGGCGCTCGACAGGCCGGGCGGCGCGGCGCTCCCGGCAGCGCTCCGGCCTTCCCGCCNAGTGCCCTGCGCCCAGTGCCCCGCGCCCAGCGCCCTGCACCGAGTCCACAAAATGCGGGCACTTCTGCCTCCGATTCCTCTCCCCTTATTAATTGGAATGCTGCAGGTTAGTCCGTTTCGCCTTATTTGTGGATTATTAATTTTATTCTGACTTTTGACTGAGTTGTTTCTAAATGAACCTTATTCTGGAGGACTAATACCAGAGTAGACAGAACTCACATTCCAGCTTCTCATCGATGTGATCACATGAACTTTTTAAGTTCAGAGCTCCTGTTTGTTTCAGTTAGAACTACAATTACTGTTTCTTTTCCTACGAGGTTTTTACAGGCGACAGATCCCTGAAATATATATGCTAGCTGGGCTACAGAGCCCTTAGTGTCTTTTCTTCTCATTTCAGACCAGGGGAAGATGCTTTTTCTTCTTAACATTCTCTCCCAGCACTCTGAATTAGAGATTTATTTGCAACGAAAAATCAATTAGTCCTAAATTTATTCATGGATTTCAGGTCCAGCGATCAATGCAAGTCCACTCAGTGGGCTCAAGGGGACCCAGTTCATCCCAGTTAATGTGTCTGAAGGGGAATTACCATTGATGCTGTTTTCTTCCCTTTAGGTCAGAGATCAGGCCTTGCTGCCATGTTCTGCAGCAGCCACGAATGACTTCACCCTGGAGCTACCCAAACTGCACCTGGAGACCTTTTCAGAGGAAGGGCTGAAGGGCAGGCCAGAGGCTGCAGCATTTCAGGTTAGAGTCTAAAATAATCCTGTTTCTTGTTTTCGTCTTTTGCAACTGAGAACAAGAAGCTAGACTGATCTGAATATGTGGAGAAGAAAATTCTTCAAAACAATTGTAGTCAACAGTTGAAAGAGAAATAATATTCATACATACTGTTGGATGTGGTATTTCAGTGATGATATGAACTTTTAATTTTGCAGCTATAATGTTAAATAACTGACAGGGATATGACTGTGGAAAAACACAAATTCTGTATTTTAAAAATAGTATCAGTATCCCACACCCCCCTTTCCTCTGCTTAATTTAAGCAAGACAAAGAGAAATTTAAAAGGGGGGGGGAGGACAAGATTTTTATGCTAATACTTGGTCAGTATCAGATTTTTTAATATTTCAGTTTTAGAATTAACAATGATCTTCAGCAGTCATAATTTAAAAGAAATTGCTACTTGGAATACTTTAGTATAGGAGCTACTTTGTTTATGTATGTTTAAATACTTGTGTGTTTCAAAATACTAATTTTATCAGGAGGAAATTGGGGAAGAGAAATTAACTGGAAATGTACATGTCTTCAGTGCTGAAAATGGATTCTGTGCAATGCCTCCTTATTGTTGCTAAGTTTGTTATGTCTTCTTCTGTATAAACCATGCTTTAGTCTTTATAGCTGTGCAGAATACATTTTTGTTAAAAGCAGAATATTTTGTTTTCCCAATGAGAGAACAAAAGACAGAGTGAGTACATACCTCTTTCATTGTGCTCTTCTATCTGAATCAGAGAGAGTAAAGGTAGTCAAGTAAAGTGCAAGGATGCTAGGAAATGCAAACATTGCATAATATGTATACTTCTCTGTCGTAACCTTTTTTAATTTATTGTAGATTTTCAGTTCTAGATGCAGTATATAATTGCAGGAACAGCATCACAAAACCGAACTTTTAAGAGAGGCAGATTCTAAACTGGAAATTTCTCACTGTTGCCCTTTTGCATTCATATCTTTCAATATGAAAAAGTATTAAAATTATGTGTGTATTATCACATTTCCATAATAAAGTAGTAATATGCACCACTGTGAGATTCCTGTGCACCACAGTAAGCACAGCTGTACGTCTCTGGCAGAGGGAGGTTGCAAATGCTTCCCCACACAGTGATGATCACTTTTAAAGCTGTGCAAAAAGCTCCGCAGGTGCATCTTTTTCCTAAGAAGCTGTCACAGAAATCACCAGCTTTTAAATATTACTCTTGTAATTCAGGAGTGTTTGGTGATACCTGCTTCTGGTTTTTTGTCTCATTCCAACTTCTGTTCTTTTTTGACCTTCCAATGATTGCAGAAGCATTTCCAAGACAGCCTATTCCATCATTATTTCTAAGAATAGAAACAGTAGTATAAAAGTTGCATTTCAAATTTGTACAGACTTGTGCTATAGCTAGCTCATAATAACATATGTGCTGCACTGGTAGTGCAGTGATGTAAACCTACTTTTTGTTTACGTGACAGCTTCAGTTACACTTGATTACTGTGTGTGTACACAAATGGCTCCAATGGTCCAGTTTGTATCTCTGTGAAGTTTCTTTCCTCCTTCCCTTTCTCCTTTTCTCTTTCGCTTCTCTTCCTTCCCCTTCTCTTCCTCTTCCTCTCCCTATCTCTAGTTACCGTAGTGGTTTCTTGATATGTTTCTAAGCACATTGTAGAGATTTTCTTATAAAATGTTCCTTTTGTAGCTGGGAGTCAACTAATTGATGTTAATTTCATACAAAACTACATTAGGAGCAATCTTGTAATCTTGAATGAGGTAAACTGTGAGTAATCACTTTATGGACTCTTCTCTTTAAAACCAGTGGAATTGTTTGCCTGAATGTTCTCTAGAACTGCTGTAGTTAGTCTGTGATAAGTATAACTCAGTTAAAGGCCTTATTATCTGCAAGTGTTAGACGTCAGAAGTTTTTCCCAAGTCTAAATTTATTGGTATTTGATTGTATAGTGTTAAAAATTGCATGAAAAACTAAGATCTTTAATTAGACAATGTGGTAGGGATGAAGCACTAGCTATCATAACCATTGCGTACTGATCGAAGATGACATTGTTCTAATTTTATTCTTCATGCAATCAGTTTATAGTAGGTGTCTGAGATCAGTAATTAATTATATACCCATTGGTCTGAGTGTATCACTTCTTCATCATATGGAAGCAGTATACATCTTTTAAAGAATTGTACCCTCTAGTTTCGATCTTCAGGTAATGGAATTAAGTATTTGGACACACCATTCTGTGTAACTTTTCCAAAGCCTGCACTTTATAAAATAGCTCCTAAATTGCAAAGTTATGCAGTAGGTTGAAATGTTAAGTTATTCAACAAGCATTTTCTCGCACTAAGCATCTTCTAAAGCCCCACGCAAGTAGTACAAGTGTGACTTAATTTGTAGGCATTTGTTAAATTCTTGAGGACTTAAGTAGAATTATTATAGTAGTTTAAAAATGTCAGTTCAGTTGGATAAATAATGAAAAAGGTGTAATATCTCTAAGATTAAAATATGATTGCTATAGCTTTGAAAAAGTCTCGCCTCATATTTAATTGCTGTGAAAAATGTTATGTCACAAAATTGTGCTGTTTGTTACTTAAGTTTGAAAGTGGAAAATTATAGCATTGTTTTCAAGCACCTGGAACACAATGAACACAGGTGCTTGAAAAGGTCTGCTGTTCTTGCCATGCCCCAATGTTCCTACTGGAGATGAAAAGTGGAACCATATGGGAAGCCTCCTGTATGAATACAGGATATAGGGTTCAAAAGGCAACTAAAATGACATTGTATTGCCAGTTCTAATAGTCTTGCTTGGCAGATGACTATTTAAATTAGCCAGTTAAGGTTATCAGCTCTTTATAAAATACAAAGTTCAATTGTGTTACATCTTTAGAACGAGGACAAGATTACTTAATAGCACTCTCTTCTGAAATAGTTTTTTGGCTCACAGAAAGTGGCATTCAGAAAACTAATTCTGAATTGTCCTGAGTACTTTTACATCAAATATGTAACTGATACTAATGGCAATCATTTTTATCTAAATGCAATTCATAAAGCCTCCAAATAAATCTGATGAGATGTAAATGTTATATATAAATAATTAAGCATTGGTATATTATCACTTTAGGTTTCTTCTGTTTGGAATGGTAGACAAAGAAGGGTAGAAACTGGTATGAAAGAAACTTCTTGAAGCAAATTTAGGTAACTCAGCTACGTGTTACTGTTATGTTTTAAAGGAATTATAGTCGATTTATGCTAAAATGATTTCTAAATATTTATCAGCATGATTCAACCTGTCTGAAGTCATGATTCCACATACTAGTTGAACCAGGAAAGGAACCAGAAAAGGATCTGGGAATGCCGATTGACAGCAGCTTCAAATGAACCAGCTGTGCCCAGCTGGCCAAAAAGGCCAACAGCATCCTGGCCTGTACCAGCAATAGTGTGGCTACCAGGACCAGGGCAGGGATTGTCCCCCTTCTGTTCAACACTGGTGGAGGCCACACCTCAAGTTCTGTGTCCAGTTCTGGGCCCCTCCCTCACCCACTATAGGACAGACGCTGAGGGGCTGGAGTATGTCCAGAGAAGGGTCTGGAGCACAAGTCCCCTGAGGAGTGACTGAAGGA
>WBMY01005844.1:66776-93880 GCA_013397315.1 Donacobius atricapilla
GACAGACATATTTAGAAGGCTGATTTCATATTATCTGTAATATGTTCTTATGGTTGCAACATGCTGCAGCTCATTTCAAAGGGGAAAACTGTAACTTATAAATGTGATTAACCCGTTGTAAAGAAGACCAATAATCTCAAAAGTTAGACTATTTAGGATATATATAAAGATTCCACTAATGTCAAATCACTTGTTCTCTCTTGTGCTGCTGACTTTATTATCAGTCTGATCGATATTACACAACTGGGACATTCTTACGCTATATACATGAAAACAATTATATTTTCCCAGCTATACTGTAATCAGATTGTTTAATTCCAGAGATCTGTAGCTTTACTGTATTTCTTTTGTTTCTGACAAATTAATTTTCTTAACATGAAGTGGGATGACTAATTTTGAATGTATGAAAATTCACTTAAAATTGTGTAGTGATTCTTTATAAACATAAGTTGAATGTGCACTGAGTTTTGTTAATAAAAAATATCCACTCTTCTATGCAGTACACCATGTTTGAAAACAGCTCACTTTGTATGGGGTGCATAGTCATTTGCTTTTCCTTGAAGCTATGAATATTTCAGATTTTTGAAGAAGTACAAAATCTTACGTTAGACCTTTGGTTAAGTCCTGACTTACAACCTAAGTGCCTGGTTTACAACTTCTGTTTGATTTTTCCAGTTAATAAAAATTAGATCTTCTGTAATGATGTGTGCTACTTGGCATTTAAGTATAGTTTGTCTGGCACTGATGATTTACTTTACTTTTTAAAGGCTATGATGCAAAGTTTCATGGAAGTCTACCAACTTGCAGTTTCCAGAGTTGAAATATTAGTGAGAGAAGCAAAATCTCTTCAGCTTCACAATGCAGCCCTAAAGTCCAGGCTCCAAACGACTAGTCTTCATGACCTTACAAATGGTAAGTCTCCTTTTCAAATAATTTTTGTCATTTGAATGCTGTTTCTTACCCAGCATCTCCCTTCATGCTGTATAGTTTCTGTACAGAAATAGAACATTTATCTGTAAACATAACAAAGCAATAAAAGCAGTGTCAACAGAAACCTTTTCTGAAGAGAAAAGGAATGGTAAAATGAACACAAGGTTTAATTTTTACTACTGTATCTTCTACAAGGACCTCTTCATTGCTGCTGGAAAAGTATACACTGTGAATTTTTTAGTTTTACCAGTATGGTAAATAGTTGAACTTTAGACCTGAAGAATTTTACACCTAAAGATGTTGTATCTTAAACCAGAATGTTATAAGCTTCATGTAAATGAAGAGTTTTTTAGGAGATCTGAATTATTTTTAGACACTTGTGGTTATGAGTAATACTTCTCAGTAAACTTAGAAGGTTAAAATTAAATTTCAGCAATAATTTCTGAAAATAAAAATATTGTTGACCACAAAGGTACTTGGATTTGTTTAAGGTTAATAATGTGAGTCTTCAGACTTGAGAGCTCTCTCTAAAGGAATTACTAAATGCAGATTTATTTGTGTCATACAGGCAGGAGGCCAGACACACAGTCATAAATATGTAGCCAAGTATCTCTAGAATGGGACTGTGTAGGATGCACAACTTGCATACACTCAGTGTATTTCTCCCCCATCTCTTCTTACTTCTCCACAGAGGGTCAAGGAAAAAGCTTTGAAGTTTGTTTTATTGGTGGTGGATGTTCTTCTTCCCTTCCTACTGTCTTTTAGTCTTGTGAAATAAATGAGGATAAAGAAAATGAGTATTGTTTGTCTTTCTTTTTGAAACAGAAGATCTGTAAGAAGAGAGCTGTTACAATGCAAATGACATAAACACACTAGTAAGTATATATTCAAAGGCTGTGACTATGGCTTTGGCTTTGGTTTTTTCCAACAGAATTGTCTAAATTTCTTACCCTGCTTCTAACAGCACAATGGGAAATTAGTGCAAATATAAACTATATTAATCAGTGATGAATTAGAGTTTTAAGATCTTGAGGTGACAATTGTTGAATGAAAACTTTGTTTTATTTGTGATTACACAACTTTCTAAGAAATGAAATAACTTCACTGAAATTCCTTTTTTCCTCCTCCTCTCAGACTCTTGTGATGTCTTCTGCTAGGTTTATGTATGTCCTGCTGAACCCATGCCTGATGTAATTGGACTTCCCCTTTGCTAATTATGATTGTTTTTGTTGTTTAAATCAAGATGACCATTTGTTTGCTAAAGATTGGGAAGTCTGCCAAACTTGCAGCAAGGTTTGCTTTCATTTGGATTCAGAGAGCTTTGAACAAAAATTGTATTAGTCCTGTCTGTGAAGGGCTGTGCAGTGACCTGATGCATTATAGTGAAAACCTGTTCTCCAATGTTTCTGATTAACTGCTATGTTTTTGAATTAGTTTGTATCTACATGCAGTGTCAATGTAAAGATGATACTATTTGCATTGTGGCAGGATCTCTTAGTCCTCTGGGGAGAACAGTAGTTCTTCCTTTAGATGGAGTTTAATTTGAATCTAGGCCTAAACATTACTGTGAAGTGTTTTAAAATTTTAATGTAAGAGTGAAAACATTCAGAATGAGAGTCTCGGGTTGCCATGAAAAAGTGATTATGGTATATTTTGTAGTATTTGGGTCTTCCGTAAATTTGTCCCTAATATTTGTGAAAGTTGTATTAGCCATGAATTTCAATAATTTCAGGCATCACAGCTTTGCAGTGTGACTTTGATTTTTACGTTCCAGTTGGTACTGTTTTGGTTTGATTTTGAGGAAGAAGTTCTGCACTGAATTGCCTCTCTAGCAAAAAAAGTAGAACAGATTTTTTTTTCTTTTTTTAAATTAAAGGGAGCAATGACTTCTGAAGTACATACTTGATTTCAAAATCAGACAAGTTTTGTTAGTTTTAATTCACTGTCTTCAATCATATATCCATTGCAGATAAAATTTTACATCGAGGTGACAAACACAGCATTTGGACTGTATTGGTTGCAGGCCTTCATATGACATATATTTGTGTTTCCTGAACAGTAACTACTGCTCAATGCTGAAGTACATTTTTGAAGTCTTCCAGTTGGGTATCATGTGTGGACTCCTACCTTATAAAATTGGGTTTTATCTCACAATGTGGCTGTTTCTTGATGTCTTTTATGCTAGTTGCTTAAGGATCTTGCCCTGCCAACAGCCTATTGCATGCAAGTTTGGCCTATTTATCAGTGTTGATATTTTCCTTGTTTAGATGGTATTGCTTTCCTAATTGATCTGTTTCTACTGAAATTTCATAATTATGTCAACCTTCTCTTTCTATTCACTTCTCTCTTCTGCTGCTTTGGATTTTGCTAATTGTATAAACAAAACAAAACTCCATGAGGCAAAATTGGTGATTCTAACTCCTTTTATCTCAGACTCTGAATTGTCATCTGCATCCTGCAGTCTGTTTTTAGTCCAAGCACTTTCCTTCTCCCTTCTAGTCAATAGAGTTTAGATTCTGAGATTGCTATTTGTGGTCATGCTAATGCCAGCAGAGAGGAGCAGAAAGGGATATGATTGTGATGAACAGAGGTGAGACGAACACTGGAAACACTGCATATAGAGAAGAGAATTATGTGGGGAAAAGTGAAGTCAGTGGCAGAATGTCTCTGTAGTCTTCATTAGTGCCAAGCTATCTATCTGTACTACTGGTCTCTGATGATTGTTACTCTGTGAGAGAAAGACTCTGTGCATTTTTAATTCTTGCAACTCTTTAAAATTCAGTATGCTGAAAAACAGCTTAGGTTTTCTACCTGTCTTCTCTTCTTCTTTCCACTCCCCCTTCTCCCCCCTGCCATTGTTCTCTGTTGCAGTTGGTTGGGAGTGTTCTTTTCTGTTGGTTGGGAGTGTTCCTGGTTGGCTGGTTACAGATTTTTTTAATTTCTGGTTTTTTGCTCTTTGCCAATGGCTTCTGAAATTCCCCTTACATTTCTAAAATGTCCTATTTTTTTTTTTTTTTTTAATTAGGAAACTATGAACATTTTGTAATAGTCCTTCCTGCCTATTTCTTGTTCAGCAACATTGTAATATAAACATCATGAACTGGACGGTGTTGAATTCTGCTGCTTTTATTAATTTTCATTCTTCTTCAGATACATTAGTTTATTATTATACTTACACCTTCATTCAGAGTTGCAGTAATAAGTAAACCTTGAACTGAGAGGTTAGAAGTGCTGTATTGTGCAGTAGTATAGTCATAAACAGTTTCTTTGTGGGTGCTGCTGGGCAATGTGTCATCATATTTGGTCACATGGCAAGTATAGGAATCCATAGTGTCCAGGGGGGTTTTTGCTGCAAGTGCAGTGTTGCAGGGTATGGATGCAGTGACACTCTGTTTTCCAGTGTGACCAGACGCATAGGAGAAATAGTGAACAGCATTCAATTCATTATAGAATATTTTCAGAAAGTCTTCCTGTGGCTACCAGCCCTAAGATTTTATACCTGATCTCAGTACTGCTGTCAGAAATTTCAGCATGTAAAATAATCTGGTATCATTTCTGGCAAACAAAAGAAGCCACTTTCGTTTGCTATGACAAGTGCTTCTTGTCAGCTGCTTCTCCGAACCTGCATGTGCACTGATCTGGTGATTCTCCTTCCGTTTTCTGTTTTCACCTCAGAATTATAGGAGAATAAAAAATGAAGAGGAAAATATTGTAATTTCTAAAGATTATGAAGAGAGAAAATCTTTGTGTGTGCTGTAGAAATGGAAATTAGGGAGCCAAAAGGACAGCTTTATCTGAAAAGGGGAGAAAGTGAGTTTCATTCTCATGGATGAGAATGAATTCTCTAAATGAAAACAACTGTTGTCTTTTGATGCTTCTCCTAGCTGAGGTGAAAGTAAAGTCACTTATTGGTTTGCGTGGCTTTGTGTCATATGTTTTTCACCACAGCTGTGTCTGTGTGTGTCCTTTGGAAATGTCTAGTGATACCACTTGAAGTATTGAAAATACAGATATGGTGGGTTTTGTTGAGGTGAGAGAAGCAAGTAGAATGATTTTTTGCATGAAAATTATATATTTGTTTTTGAGATCCTAGTGATTGACATATGATCTCATACTTCTGTGTTGAAAAAAATGCATTAGGCAAGATGTACACTTTTCTCCCTACTCAAAGCAGTCAGCTCTCAGTTCTCACGATCTACATGAAACTGTTCATAGGGGGTAGAGAGAAAATAAATATTTATAACTCAAACTTATCAGTTAACTATTTCCCTAACATTTTCTTCCTACTTAAGCAGGCTGATCAGGACAATGGTTTTACATGTCTTTACTCCAAATGCTTTGTTTCCTTATCACCAGTTCAATATATGTTTTATAGCAAAGATCTGCATCTAACAGGGATGCATTGTCCTAAATTTAGAGTATGAGGATGGAACTAGAGAAAGAAAAGATCCTAACTATTTGCCTGTTCTTTTGCTGGGTAAGGGAAAAGTATTTATTGGTGTCACGTTAAATGTCAGATAGTGTCTTTCATGGGCCAGAGACATCTCTGATGTAGCTGGAGGAATTCTTCCCAGATGTTGCAAGAAGCAGGTATGTCCTGAATGAAAACTCTCTGTCATGGTTTGACACTGGCCCAACGCCAGGCACGCATGAAAGTCACTCACTCACCCTCCCCTACTGCCGCAGGGCAGAGGAGAATAAAATTCAATGAAGGCTTCATGAGTTGAGATAAGGACTGGGAGAAAACACTCCAAGGCTAAACAGGTTCAATTTAAAGGTAAAATGTGAATTTATTACTAACAGAGTCAGAGGAGGATAATTAGAAGTAAAATAAGCCCTTAAAATCACATTTTATTTCCCCAACCCCTCCCTCCTTCCCACCAACAGTGCAGGGAGACAGGGCATGGGGGTTTTGGTCAGTTCATCACCCAAGATCTTCCACTGCTCAGGGAGAGGAGTCCTTCCCCTGTGAGACCATGGGGAGAAAGTTCTCCATTAACTTCTCCAACATGGCTCCAATTTCATGAGCAGCAGCCCTACCAAAGCTGCTGCATGTGAGTCCCTCCCACAGGCACACAGTCTTCCCAAAACTGCTGTGGCATGGGTCACACTTCCACATGATGCAGTCCTCCANCTCCTCCCCTCCTTCTCCACTGACCTTGGTGTTGCTGTGTTATTTCCCTGACATGGTCTCACCTCCTCCTCTTCTCTGACTAGGAAAAAACTGTGCCCCACTCTATTTTGATTGTCTTCCTAAAAGAAACTCTTAGGTTATCACAGACATGTTACCAGCCTCTCTCACTGGCCCACATTTGGCCAGCAGCATGTCCATCTTCAGAGCCATCAGGGATTGGCTCTGCCAGACGTGGTGGAAGCTTCAGCTGCTTCTCACAGATACCACCTCTGTGGCCCCCCCACTACCAAAAACCAGGCTGTGCAAAGCCAACACATTCTCCTTGGCATTTTCACTACCTCGTGTAGTCTTATGCATATTTGAATTTGTTTTGTGAAAGATTTAGAGATACTGGTTCTTAAATTGTCTTGCAAAAATTAATTAGACTTGCTATTTTTATTGTTAATCTCTGTCTTGATTTGTTTTCCTGGAAATAGTCTTGGGCAGAATTCAGTAAATATGGACCTCAACAACACGTTTGCTATTTTCTAAAGAATGCTTCCTTTTCTATGCAAAATTTTTTTTTGATACTCAATATTCTAGGTATGTGAACTTTAAACTTGTCAGACTGTTGTAACATATTTGAAAATTACAGTAATTTGATTAAAAATTTGATTTGATTTTGCCTATAAGGCAAAAGGTTCAGTTAATAGAATCCATATGTAATTAAAGTGGAGAACCAAATGTAATCAGACCCCAGTGACTGGTGCCTTCATATTGATAGTTTTACAGTGGCCTCTGGGGTTGAAAGTTTATGTTGAAGTTACCAATGTAGCTGTGCTCCAGAAAAAAAGCAAGACAGTGTAGGTTTTTGAGCAAGTATGACAATGTCCTAAACTGATAATCATACAACAAAAGTAGTTGACAGTCTGAATTTTGGGGCTGGCTTCACTTGACAGGTGGAAGAAGCACAAGACTGCTGTATTGTACTAGTCTGATAGTTGCATTCTGCAGCAGCACTGCTATATAAACATTCTTAAATGAGGCAAGTATGCCCAATGAGAGCAAGTAACTATTTTTTTTAATAATATAGTTGCTTGATTTGTGTGAATTCATGTTTGAGTCATCTGAAAGTTATAGACACAGCACTATGTACCAAGCCACAAAAGAAGTTTAAAAAAATTTCCTGAACTTCTTAAAAAAAATAAAATATTTTCTCTGGACAGTTTTAAGAGTTGACATCCTGTGTTAGAGTTCTCTAATCATCACCAGCACAATTTACAATCAGAACACACAGAGAGCCAGTTCAGACCAGCTCATCTGTTGACTTTGGCAGAAGCCCTTAATCTCACTGTGTGTAGCTGCCACTTGAGAGCTGGGGACTCGGCAGAGAGCCAAAGGAGGGTGGGATGCAGGGTTGGTCAAGGCATGAACACATAGGCCTGCTTCATTTCAACAGCCGTACACTGCTTTTTTTAATACTCTTTTCATTTTACAGCCTTTTTTTTTTTTTTTTTCAGCCTGAAATTAAATGAGGACCTCTCATGAGCCACTGCGCTCCAGGCATAAGAAATTGTAATGTCTGGCTTACAGAAACTGTCCCGTCAAAATGTGCTTCTGATTAGGTGGCTTAATTACAGCTGTGAAAACAATGTTGATTTAGGCCTCAAGATTCCAGTGCATGTCAGCCGTTATTAGCTAGCCTTGGACTGAAGCCACCATTTTAAAACTCTGTACCACTAAAGTCACACACTGCTTGACAACTTTTTATTTAGGCAGAAATGTTGCCAGAAGCAACACATTTTATGCAAAATATTTTTCATTGCGCAAATTTCAAATGTGACACAGTTGATGGACATAAAATGGGTAGTTATGGGTGGACCTCACCAAGTCCAAAACCCCTACCCCAACACATCTCCCTCCCCCATTTCAAATAGTTTTTTCTAAAGTTTGACTGACATAATGCTTAATTTTAATTCCTTTAATTCAGTTTTATTCCAAATCCAGCGTGTTGGTTTAACCACCCAATTTTATTGCATCTAAATTTTCCTGACAGTTTCATTTGCTGTTGGGAAATAAAATTGCCATTTTTGCAACATGGGAAATAATGGCTAGTTTCAAAACCAATATGTTTGAAACTTCCTTTGCCTGAAGCAGGTTAAGGCACACACTCAATTTACTTTAGGGGAAAAAAGCTCATTAAATAGTTTTTAATATTTTAATATAATTTAAGTAACTGCTTGCACAGTGGGAAGGCTTATTAGGCCCGTGTATTTACACCTGCAGAGTAGTAAATGTTTAGGTAATTAAGTGGTTTCAGTTTTTCAGAGGGTTAGTACTGTAAACACTGTAGATGGACTGAAAGACTGTTGCATTTAAACATTGTATTTCCCCTTGTAGCATTTTCCTTTCAAGTCCTTAAGAAAGAGGCTTAAATGGGGTTGGTTTGGGTTTTGTGGTATTTTTTGGTTTGGTTGGGTTGGGTTTGGTTTTTTTCTTTGTTTGGTCTGTTCTTCAGCTCTCCTTAATGACTAGAATTGGCTAAGGAATGTGAGGGAATGTGTGTGGGTGTTAACTCTCTGCAGAGGTCGGTACTTTGGAAAAAGTAAGATCTACGTTCTCACTTCACTGTTGCTATGAAATTCCAAATGTCCATGCTGTGTGGTTTAATGGAAACCATGAAGTTGCTAAATGACCACAGGTTTGTTCCGCTGTTAAGCACAAAACAAATCTTTCAAGTCATTGGCTAAGTCACAAAAAAGGAGGGTTGTGTTTTCAGGAAGGTAATCTTCCCTTTTTTTCCTTCATGGTTTGCATTTCTATGGCATTAGAAATGTGTTTCTGGTGAGGTACTGGAACTACCAGCTCACAAACAAGGGTCCTCAGTTCCCGGGACTGACACTTGGAAGCTAGAGCTATATTCATCTCTTGCCCGAAATGCAGGCCAATGCAACAATTGTACCTTCAGGAGCAACTAATTGGAAATGGATTTCAAGAAACTAATGATTTGGATAAGGAAGCAAGTCTAAAGTGTAGGTTCGAATTTGTCCTGTAAAAAATCATCATGCATGCATTCTCTGCCTGCAGCAGATTAGTGGAGAGCAAGGCAGTGGATGTCTACACTTTATTTTGTTCAGTTTTCAATGGAGGAATACTGGAATGGAATAGTCTTGTTTTCTTTGCAAATACTAGGTGGGGTTTCCTGAAAAAGAATGTTTCAGAAATGTCCCAGCTGCTGTGGCAGGCATCTCTAAGTCAGGAGACAACCATGTGATGTCTTTTTCCTTATTAGACACCTTAGCACTAATCTTTTGAAATGTGTTTCATTGGTAATAGGCAATGAGTTACATCGGCCATGTACATTTGCTTCCTGTTGGCTTCACACTGCTGTTTCTTTTGCCTTCTTCCCACACCTATCAAAGGAATATTTCCAGGACATCAAATTAAAAGAAACATTCATATATTATTACATATATTGTAAATGCTGCAGTAGAAATGAAAGTATTGGGAGTGCTAGACAGGCTGTTATTTTGAGCACTAGATATTATAGACCAAGACATTTAACCCTAGGAAAAAGTTTTTACAAAAGAACAGAGCCAAGGAAACAATTTTACTGTCTTTATAGAAGAAAAGAAATATTCTCTACAAAGGCAGACAAATTCACTTCTTTCCAGACTCAAGGACTTTTAGTAAGGCCAGAAGGTGCTTCCTCCTCCCTTTTGAAGAAGTTATTTCAAGAAAGAGAGCCGGGAAGCTTCTGTTATTCCCTGCTAAACTGTGGGTTAAACATAAAGGGAACGTCTGTTCATTCTGAGACTCTGAATTTGCTGAGAAATTTTTGGAGGGGATTAAAGCCTAGCTGTGCCTGAATGAGTCTACCATAGGTGCTTAAATGGTGGGTGAATCCATGCAATTCAGTCTGTCATCTTGCTGATATTTTCTTGACATTTTAAATTTAGATCCTGCAAGTTACACTGTTGTGAATAATTATTTTCTTGTTTCCACACCTGTTTGGTTTTATGTTTCAAGTGAAGTATGTAAACACTGTTTATAAGGAGAAAATTCAGTGCTGATATTCAGATACTAACTTTGATAAAGAGTGCAAGATATGTAGATGCACCCTGTGGATTGCAGTTCATTTGATCAGGATGATAGATAATAGAAAGACAATTTTTGTTGTCTCTTTACTGTTCTTGTTTACTTTATACTACTAGCTCACTATCTAGATCACAGGGGAAAAAAAAGCTTTGAGTATAACCTAAGGCAGTCTTGCCAAGAGCCTGTCTCTTTTTCAGCTAGCCTCAGAAATGTATGTATGTGCAGCATGCACTTGTAACATAGCATGGCTAATATTACATGCACCCATTAAGAAAAATAATAATTAAAAAAATACATGTATGTGTACACACACTCTTTAAGTTTTGTAAAGAAGAATCTCAGGTTAAGAAGTTTGTGTTTCCCTCTGGATGGCAGAGAGGCAGTCTCTCCCACCGGAGAGAGTCAGTCCCCACCACCAGATCATTTGGTGCCAACTAGCAGTCAACCTTCCCTCCACGGGAGACAGCTGTCTCTGATGCTCTGTCTCCTCTTAGTTTCTGCTTCTGGTACACAGACTGGGTGGAAGGTCATGGGAGCACAAGGTGGGGTGTTGTCTCTATCCTAGGTCCCCCAGCAGTTTTTACTGTCAGAACCAACCTCAGTATTCCACACAGGGGAGGGTGGATCCTCTTCAGGCCAAAGGGAGATAGTGAGTGTGGTAAAGAGAGGTAGCTGCAAACCACAGCAGTCTACTTTATTTTTCACCTTTCTAGAATTTATGAAATCAGATAGTTTTCCTGTTGGCTTGTTAATGCTCTTTTCCCCTGCCTTTCCTATAATTGTGCATGTTTCCATCCTTTTCAACTGTGAAAAAGACCTTTGCATTCCTTTCTGTGACATGTTTGCAGTAGAGTAACATATTTGTTGTAAAAATAAATATATTTGCCTACTTCTAGTTGCTTGCAGTTTGTATTTTAAGCATAAAAGTTAATGTAAGAAATGAGAAAAAGCCAAACCTTTGAAATATATTAGAGAGTATGACATGCAGAGATAAAAAGACAGAAAATTTAATTAGTGCACAAAGCATAATATTGTTCTTAACACATAATTTTATTCCCGTTATGTTGGCATGATTTAAGGCAATAAGGACAGTAAGTTGTATCTTCATCTTTCTTTTTGTTTGGTCTACATATTTAAGACACACTGTTTAATATTTACCCATCAGGGTTATATTTATTTTATTTATTTATTAATTTATTTTTGTTTCTAAGTTATGTATAAAAATTTTTCATTTAATTCTGTGAAACCCACACTTTGCAGAGAAGGCGCAGTTTTTCTAGTTGATCATAGTGAGGACCCGTTTTCTCCAGAGTCTGAACTCTGTGAAGCAGTTTGACCCATTGAATAAATTAATCATTGAACAACTTTCTAAAATGGGAAATGGGCACTCCATAAGGTAAAGAGCTTTATTGTCAGCTTAAAGGATGTTATTTTTTATGATAATGATCTTGATTATTCAAATAACATTTGTTTTCTTCAGTTTATTTAACAGTTAAGATAAAGAAAGGGATTTAGAAAGAAATGTGCTTCTTAAACTGTAATTTCACTTCCCTATTTTACAACAATTTGGGTGGAATGGAGGGTACCTTTAAAATGAACAGTGAGTAATAAAATATGGTCATAAATAATGTGGTTAATCACCAGCAGAGTTTCCCTGATACATGTGATGATAGTAGGAAAGCAGTGACATTATGAAGATGCATTTCATCCTTTTCAGATGGTGTAACTCCTTGAATTCCTAAAAGAATTCCTATTTTCAGAGAGGCACCCATAGAATTCTTAAAGCCACACTGATTTAAGACACCACACCTTTGGATCTGGGTCTTAGCTGAAATTGGCCCATAAACTCATAGTTGACTCAGCAAATGTTGACAAAGCTGACATTGCAATACTTGCCTCTTAAATTTGCATATTCACCAGTACTTTGAAAGACTTTTATCCTACCTAGGTGATGCAGATGATTTAACACATACAGTTTCTGAAGGCCAGAACCACAATAATAAAATAATTCACTATTTTTTCAGCTTCTGTTAGTACTGAGGGGCTCCTTTGATCACAGAAGGATCATCTTGTATGGTGCTTGTATGCTTATGGTCAGGGACTTGTTAGTTTTTCAAATCCTGTGTGACATCAAGTTTCCTTTCACAAGGTCTGTTGAATCCATTGCATTCTTTTGGGAGTCTGAGCATTAAACATTGTAACTTCACCAAGGCTTTGCAAAGTTTCCTGACACATGAAGTCATACCCTTTAATTTTAGTTTGTATATGTCAAAATCGTCATATTGCTGTAAGTATTTTGAGTTTAATTTAATAACTTACTGAAGTTTACTGTGATTTAAATATGAGATGTTTTAGAAGACTTTAATCTCAGTGGGAACTCTGAGTAAAGGAATTTCAGGTATAATTCTGGAATATACAAGGCACACCAAATTACTGAAACATCCCTGCTTAGGGGTTTTGTTTAGGTTGTTTTAGAAAACTTCATTTTTTAAACTTGCATATACTGCCTTCTGGTTTTACAAACCAAAAAGCTGAAAAACACTTTGTCAAATCTTCCTCTCTGTTCTTCATGACTCTTAGAAGTTTTACATACCTGATGAAAGTTTGGAGTGTTGCATGTGTTGGTGGTTTCTGGGTTTTGGGTTTTTATTTGTTTGTAGTATGTGGTGATAGTGTCTGTTTTTGTTTGTTTGGGTTTTTTTTGGTGTTTTTAACTTTGCTTTCAGAACACACAGTTGACTTACATATATATGAAAGGATGAAATTGCATTAGCTTTTTCAAATGTTTATTCATCTAAGATGTTATTGGTATGCAGGAAATATTAGTTCCGTTTGCCTAGTGGACTCACTTGAACTGCATATTCAACCTCACAGAAAGTGATGATCTAGTACCTGAGCTAAGAACAATTCTTGGAGGCTATGTTCAGGAATTTAGTAAATATAAAAAAGTTCTGTTCAAGTAATTATTAGATTTTTTTAATTTAATTTCAGTCTGAAATTTAATTGTATATATGGATTTGGCCAAAAACAATAGAGACAGTAAACCTAGCTCACCCACACTCAAGTTATTTATAACTGATAAGCTTGATTCCTTGCCCAGTTAATGTAATTTGGATCTTGAATTTACAGAAGACCTACATATTAGCCACCAACTGAAACAGAGCCTGAAATATTTTTCCTAGGCTATTCAGATATCAACTGATACTTCATAAGGAATACTGCTGGAAAGCCAACTGTTTTCCCTGACCATTACTGTTATAAAACTGCCCTTTAGAACTCTGTTGATGATACACTGCTTCAGATATATCATGTAATCTGAGGGAAAAGGAGTAATTCCCTCTTTAAGTTACTTCAGCTAAGTTTTACTGGGGATAAATGAACATTAAAGTACTTGCCTTGAATAAGCAAACAAAACTTAGAAAACTATACTAAACCTACAGGGTCTCAAATGTACCTCTTCCTGGTGAATCTTTCTGTAATCTAATTTATAGTGGAGTGGGATGGAGCCCTTATCAGGATTTTGGCTAGGAAGTAGAAGCCTACACATCTGCAGTGGGCTGTCCAGAAAATCTACATGCATTGGCCAGTGCTAAAAGGATGGAACCCTTTGTTCTCCTAATACCTTGATGATTTTAATAATAAACCTTCACTTTGAGAAAATTAAATTGGCAGTAACACTATTTCACTTCCAAACATGAGGTATAAGTCAGCCATTGCGTAGTGGTTTCACATTTGCCAAATTTATTTTGTTAAATGTCGTGTTGTGGTCTATCTTTCTACTATGGAATAGGATTAGAAGAAAGGCAAAACAGACTTAACTTAAAGATAGAAACAGGTAGATTTATTAACACACACTAAAGGGCAAACAAAAAAAAACCCCATGAAACCTTTTTAAAAGCACTCCCCTCCCCCTTACCAACAGTTTACTTTTCCACAAAACAATGTAAAGAGACAGAAAATCAGAACTCTAAGGCAGTCCCATTTATAAAATAGTCTTTCATTCAGTCTTTGAGAGAGACAAGTCCCTCCTGATTTTGTTCTGGTATCTTTCCACAAGAGACACAGTCTGTTTGTGGCTTCCAGTTCCCACAGAAGCAGCCCGCTCGAGAACCTGCATTTGTGAGCTTCTCAAAACGCAGCCTTTCCCATTACCACATATGGGCTGTGGACTTACACGTGGGGTTTCACCTTTTAAAGATGCTCAGCTCCACAACAAAGGATTTCTCATTCTTCNTCAGCAGCCGTGGCTCCCCTTTCTCTGCCGGCATCTGCCGGGCTCAGGGCCTGGCTCGGCTCCAGCCAGGGCCAGCCCCGGCACGGCCACCCCAGCCCGGCCCCAGGGGCGGTGGGGCCTGAGCCGGGCCCTGCTGCTGCGCCCACCTCGATGTTACCTCATGGCAAGCCCACAGCAAAGAGGACGTTCCCAAGATTCCACCTGTATTTAAGATGTATGTCCCAGGGGTGTACACCTTTATCCAATTGGCCAACGCGGTCATCAGTTCCAAAGCAGATGACCAATTGTTTTTTTACCATTCATGCCAAACCAATACACATTCCTTGCTCCATTACTAGAAACTCTTTTTAAAAGAGGCTACTCAGTTTAATACGGTTATTTAGATTAACTGAGATTCAGATTTGCCTGTAGGCTAATGCCTCTGTGCAGGTGTTCTGACTCAAAATGCAAGTGTTTCTATTTTGTATATGAGATTCCAGTCAGTCTGTTTTTCAAATAGGTGAAGGTAGGTTGCATAAACCATGTCTGTATCCAGTTTATGGTCCTAGTTCCATTGTCTCCAAAGAGTAGTGGATAGTAAAGGCTGACAAATCTTGAAATCAGCATTTCCCATGTCATTTCAGGATTGCGAACAACACCAGATTATAATCTCAATACCTAGTGAACCAAAATAAAGTTTATTCACTTACAAGAACTACAGTAATATTCTCACTATGAGGCCATGCATGTCCCTGACACTTCATTTTAATTCTGAGTAATGCCATTTTCCTACATCAAGTCTGAGTGTATTTTTTTCGTTGCTGCAAAACTATCCGCTTCTACATTAGCAGCCTCTTCCAGCGGTAGGTGAGTTCCAATTCCTTATAATTTGCAGCTTTTCACCACCTTTCAAAAAGACAAGTTGATTCTATGTTCTTCCCATAACTTCCTGTCATGAAAGGAGCCTGCTTTACATCTTAATCAATGTATTTCCTTTCTTGTTTTCCTTACTTTGTGCTTAGGACTTTTCTTGAGCTTCTACCTTCTACAGTCTTATTGTCTGCTTCTCTTTGTGAAAATTTCTTGTGCGGACAAACTGCCCTTTCAATGACTTTTAAAGAGAACTGCAAGGGGACTTTCTCCCGTAGATATACTTGGAAAGAAAATAAATTACGCAACCTATGTGAGCTTGCTATAGTTTTAGCCAACCAGAATCTTAAAGGGCTTTGTGGATAGTCTTTTTGAGCCTTGTGTTGTTGGAAATGTGGTAGTTGAAACCCATAAGGCCACTAGATGGTGTTTGCTATGGTGGCTTTCATAATTTCACTGTCCAGACGCCAGTGCTCAGTCGAGACTCTTCCAGCCTCTTCAGCAAAGAGCATTTAAGCATCATCAGTACTTATTACACACCTGTTGAC
The DNA here is from genome assembly GCA_013397315.1 of Donacobius atricapilla. Lineage (NCBI taxonomy): Eukaryota > Metazoa > Chordata > Aves > Passeriformes > Mimidae > Donacobius > Donacobius atricapilla. Next base: position 82,549 of record WBMY01005844.1, read on the forward strand.
TTTTTAAGAGACTTTTCTGACCTTGAGAGAATTAGTGAGCAAACTGAAGTATTCTCAAGGCATCTGTCAGCAAATTAACAGTGAGTTGTGTGTTTGGTCTTGTTTTTCTGTTAGCTGTCAAATGAATCCTAAAATGTTGATTTCCATATTTTTAATAGATCATTTGTTTTATTAGCTACACAGATCCATATTTCTAAAAATATTCCTAAAAATGTTGTGTATTTGGCAGAGATGCATAGGAAAAATTAATCTTCTGACTACCTAAAGATTTTTTAATGCAAGAAAGCTGAGTCATAAAGACACTTTCATTGTTAGCAGACCGTTCTTTCTCTATTTTAAGTGCTACTATTGTAAATAAATAAATTACTTTTCCCCTCTTTCCCCTTGAAACCAAATTGCTGTTACAGTATATTTTTGTTAAGTATAAAGTGGTTGAAATATTTTACTGAATCAGTGTAATTTCTTTTTTTTTTTTTTTGTTGTTGCCAAAATTGCTGTGATTATTAGCTCTAGGATAGTTTTTGGTAAGAGATAAATAAATGCCCTGCTGGCAAATGTCCACTGTCCTTGTTTCATTTAGTAGCAGAATGCCTAAATTGTCGTCACGCCGGTTCGTCGCAAACAGACAGAAAGGAAGGTAGCATTTCGCTGTGCGTGAGCAGTTAGAGGGCAAGCAGACGCCATGCGCCTTGACCACCTATTATGAAGCTTTTTGCTGCAATGTCAAGTGAAAGCGAGTTAATTGGGTGAAGCTGTAGAGCATGTTAGGGGCATGGTAAAGGGTTGCTGTCTGACAGCTGAATGTCAGCAGAAGCTAGTGAAGTGTGGCTGAGAGACAGAGACCTGTCACAAAGTTCATGTGGACTGTAGCGCAGTTAGGGAGATGAAATGTGGTTCTGTCTCACTTTCTCCCTCATTGCATTCAAGCACCTTAAGATTTCACACTGTATGTGTCAACCCTTGTTCTCTAAGCTGTTTTCTCCTTACACTTCTGCATTCAAATGATTGGACAGAAGATGCTAATGTTTGGCAAAATGAATGTAAATATACTTTTTTTCCTTTTTCTGCTAGAGCAGCAGTATACATGCAACTGAGATGAAACTTTGAAGGCTTACATCAGACAGTCACACTGGATAGGAATTCAGATGATGGCTGAATACATATCTCTCGAGAATATGAAGTTTGACACTTTAACCAGTGGAATAGGGACTGTTTTCCCAGAAGAAAAGGCAAAGTAGGGGGGGACTACTTTGTCAGCTGGTGGTGCCTTAGCATGGTGTTGTGAGTCTTTTAGTCTCTGATTGTAGTCCTCTTCTCCCCTTCTTGCTAGAAAGAGACAGAGTGCCAAGAGGGAACCATGAATGACGTACTGATCTATGGCAACGAGAAGCTGGGGGAAAAGTCACGTAGTAGGAAGGCCTTCCTTAGAAGCAAGAGAGGCATCCGTTAAATGCAGGGATGATCTTACACACTGCTGTGAAACATAGAGTGGTGTCATAATACTAAGTGTATTGTACCTTTCAGTGTTGTTTGCAGCATGCAGCACAAAGTAAAGCAATAATCATTTGAGTTGGTCATTGAGATTCTAAATAAATAAATAAACAAACAAATAAATAAATAAATGTTACTTCCATTCTTGAGAAAATGGAAAGACGGTGGTAGGTATCATGGGCAAAAAGTACTAAGAACTAAAGTTCTAATGTACTAAAACTTCTAAAAGTGCTAAGTACTCAAGAATTTGGAAGCTTTGATTGAATGCCAAACAACCAATCATTTCACCGTGAAAAAAGCGCACGGCTATGTTTGTCTAATATTTTTGTGTTAACAGTGCAGTGCAGAGAATTTGACCTAAAAGTGGGTAACTTTCCTGTGTATTCCAATGAAGCATCTGGAACAAAGCCTTACAGTATAGGCTGTGTGTGGAATTTGGCTAAAACTTCTAGAAAACATCAAAATTAGCAACATGAAACCAAGTTATTTGTCTTTAAACCAACAAAACATTGAAGATAAAGTGTTCATCTGTCATACTAATCCATCCAGTCCTGTGTGTTCTTCAAACATACTAGGTTTAAGTGCGTTTGAATGAAACAGGATTCTCTTTTGGAAAACCAAATACAATATATAATGAAATCTTTCTCTTAATTGCTTTTAATTGTGCCTCCAGACTGTGATTTCACTGAGTGAATTAAATACAAGAGCATTAGGAAAGTAAGAGAAAATTGTAATTTCCCGATATTACAGACTCATATTTGTTTAAAAACTCCTGAAAGTAGAAGAGGGAATTCTTGATAATGAAAAAAGCCATTAGTATTGTTGGCTAGCAGCACCCAAAGTGTGTTGTGTGTCTACCTTTCTGACTTAATACAGAATGAGTTGGCAGCCCATTGAATTATTCTCTGATAGCAAATTGTTTGCACAATCCAGGCAGGAGTGCTGACAATTACAATTTATACTGAATGTTACCATTTTTTTACATTGTGTCAGAGCACCAATTTAGTCCTACTGCCTCAGCATACAGAATTACAAGATCACTGACAGGGGATGCAAACTTTCCAGTTCTGGTCATACAATTCCTGCTTTGAAAAAGTTTGTAACTAGCACTGTATTGCACTGACATCCATCCACAAGTAATACTTTCCATTTTAAATGCCAGCTTGTAGCATTTTATTTTATTATTTCACTGAGAGTAAGAAATGGCTCTTGGAGCAACTTTTAACAGGAGAAAAAAAAAAAAAAGAGCAGCATACTGGAAGTCTCTAGGCATAGTCTGGCAAAAGGCATCTCAGTTTTGGAAACAGAAGTCTGAGTAGGAGGTTGTGAATGATCTGACAATGTACATCTTCCTCTACAGGGAAATAGAGTTTCCACATAAGTGCTGCAAAATAGTTATTTGAAGACATTGGGGGTTTTTTTTAACACTTACTGGAATTGATATTGCAGCAGTGAAATGATGCAAGCTTCAAGGATAGCATAGGTGGGAGAAGTGGTCAAGAATATTATTGGCCGTTTGATTTGCTGTCTACTGGTATTACTGTGTATTTGTGTGTTATGGAGTTGGGCTGAGAGGAGTGAGTATCAGAAATCAATTGTGGAGAAATATATTGACTGTTTCTCACTTTCCCCCCACCATTCTCTGCATCTGTGCTTAACTTAAAATTCTTCCTACTGTTGAGAAACTGTGCTACTGCCTTTCCAGAGATTTTAGTGGTCACTAGACTTTTGAAGGAACTACAGCTTACTCCTCCTTCTGCATTTCTGTTTACTGACAGGCATCCTCACACACCTAAGTAGCCTGTATTGTGGTTAATTACAGATCAGATTTAAGTCTTGTAATTCAACAATTTTGTTTCATTTACGTTGAGATATAACACTGAACTTGTTATTACACCTGCATCATCACACAGGTATGGAATTGTCATACCTTCTATTCATGGTTAATCTTCATGCCCTTCTGTCTCTCATTTGATCTCTTCTGATTCCAAGCAGTTCCATGGGTTTTTTACCTCAGCTGAAGCCTGTTGTTATTGCGTGCATAACCCACAAGCCTTAATGCTCAAAAATCTTGCCACTATTTATTATTCTGATTTTCTAATAATATATATTTTAATAGGGTAGCACGTTACATGTCAGAAGAAAGCAGAAGAGAAGTTTAGGCTCCTGTGTTTTGAAATCGAGTATTTGAAAGCAGTTTGAAGTGACAAAAATTAGTGGTGGGGAACCTGAGAAGTGGAAGAAGTTTTTGTAATAACGTATAGATCTGAGGGAAATTGAAAAGCTGTGAAAATTGTCCAGTAAAATTGCCTTTGTGTAGATTTTGAAGGCTGAAACTGTTCTGACTAATTTGCAGCTTCAGCTGTAGATTTTTCTCCTACAATTGAAGATAAACAGTATACTTACAACGGTTTATTTCCTTATGTAATTATCTGCACCACTGTCATGACACGTGCATAATCTTTTAATTTCAAGTGTCCAACCATGCATATTATTCCACAAATATGGATATACAAAAGCAAAATTGGCATCTTTGATCACAACATGATGCTTTTGGGTAGGGTGACGTTGCAATAAAAACATAATATAAGGATATAATAAATGATGGTATGAAAATATTCCATCACAAAATCATCATAATAAAGCAACCCACTATAAATGAGTTTTAACTGTGGTAAAACAGCTCATATATCATGAGACAACCTTTAAATTAGATCCTAAATTTGACTGTAGGTTAGCCACAGAATAACCATAGAGAAGAACTGTTTTAGAAATCTTTTCCATGTCTAATTAAAAAAATGCTTGAGTTAACTAAGGTTTAGAAAGCAATTACTCCATAATATAGACTAACATTTCATATTTTGTCTTCGAGAAAACCTGTTTTATAAACTTAGGTGCTCAAACTGTAAAAAATATGCACAGGACATGGCCAGTTACTATATTATGTAAATATTTTGAAAGCAGATTTTTGCTAAATGTATGTGTCCTAGATATCTACCTGGTGAAGTGTAACAGTCCAGATGGAGTCGTGTATGGCTTACAGGGTAAATAGAAGTGGTGTGCTAAAGATTTACCCAAACAGACACCTTATTTCAGAAAAATAATTCCTCACTTAAAAATTCCCTAAATGCATATTTATATGATGGATTATCACCACAGCTTTGGCATAGTCATTTGAGTTTATCAATTTCAGACATGTTTTAGAAAGGTATCTAAATACAGTAATGATGAAAGAAGTCCGTTAGGAAAATTATAACTGCCTTTAAAATTCCTCTGTAAAGGTATGTGTTCAGAAAATGAATAACAGTTTTGAGTATTTTTGCTTCTAACCTATAGAATACTATTTTTTTATTCATCATGAGGGTATATAAAGATACTGGATCAAAATGATTCTTATGAGTAAGAGACAAAAATTGGTTTTTGTATCAATCACATTGTTATTAAATCTGATTTCCCTTTTGTTCAATGACTGGTATTCTGTTCTTTGTAAGAAATACAGCACAGCCTCTAGATAACTAAACCAAAGCTTTTTTTTCCCCAACAGTAAAGCTTTTACTGTAACATAGTCTATTGACTTGCTGCCAATCATTAAGTTTCATACTTCTTTTTTTTTGCAACTCTCAAAGGATCTGATTTCTTATATCTTTACTGGGATTTCGATGCCATATTTTTTAAAAAACAAAAAACAAAAAACAAACCCTCACTACGACTTGGAAAAGAGTAATATTAATATGTGAGTATAATCATAGCACGAGATTTTTCATTCATTGCAGTATGCTGATTAATTGAGGTGTTGAAAGCAGTGCAAACCAATATGTTTAAATTTTCCTCAATATTTGTTATCCAGAGTGAAACCCATTTGTATCTTGCAGCTTATTGATTTAATTTTTTTACATGTGGAAGTTTTTTTAGACCACAGGTTGTTTGCATATTTCAATATTGTTGTAATGATTTTAATGAATGATTCTTATTTTAGAGAGAATTTCGTGTGTGGTCAGCTGATTAAAGTGTACAAAGCTGTTAATTGGTGTATTAGCCTTCACTGAGAGCTCATTTCACATCTATTGGTACACTGAGATCTCATCTGTGCATTGGCTTCTTAGTGGTTCTCATTTGGTAGAGATTTGAGCCCAAAAGGACTGAAAAACTCAAGGATTACCAATCTTACTTGCTAGTCCTGCTGGTTTTCTCATCCTTGTCAGACCTATAATTTGGAAAAACTCAGGGCAGTACCTCATTTTAACTACGTACTTGGAACAGGCATCTGAATTTGGTACCGTATGAAGGTGTAACATAACCTAGCAGTTTACAGTGGCTACAATATAGCTTGTGATGAATCAGGAAATCAAAAGAGTCCATATCAAAGGGAACTGTTGAAGTAGGGGTTAGAGGCAACCATTGATTTTTCTTTAGCAGTGGTAACAGAGGAAAGGGAAATCTTTCATGAATGTGTCTTTATACATACGACTGAGACTGGATTTGGTGAAATATGAATATACACACACATATCCTTCAGCCTCCCTCCATATATATATATATGAGTTTACGTGTCTGTATATATGGGTTTATGCCTCAATGTGTGTGTGTTTATATATGCATGTATACTCCTCCTTAAATGCTGAAGACAGTGTTCTAAACCTCAAAGATGCTGTAATGGTTATTCAGTGTGTTAATTTTTAATTCCATAATTGTGCTTTGCATGTGATGCTTTCACATATTATAAGACCTGATGAAATTTTTGTTATTTTCAGGCCATGTTGGGCATTGGTAAAGGGCAGAAGAGGAACATGACATTGAGTTTTCTTTTATTTGTCATGGGGAATATAGAATGTCTTTCTTTGCCATTTTTTAAGAATTATTAGTACTGATATACTGATATTATCCATAATCTTTCAAAGTATGATGCCTGATGTTTTGTTGCTGGAGGTTCTTTAATGTTGAATTTTAACTAGTCTAACCTTTATATCTGTTTGACTGAATGTTGAGACACATTGAAGTATGAAGCATGTTCCCATCAATGTACGTTCAATGTATATTTTCTGGCCATTTTCTTACAGACTAATTTGAAGAGTATTAAGTGTTTGATTTCAAATGATGATTAAATATATATTTAAATAAACAAATAACCTTCCATGGCATGTGTTTCCTAGTAACAGTGACAGGGAGACTGTGGAAAAAGTTTGTTTATGTTTATAAAAAGAAATCTGGTAATTGTAATGAAGAGGTGCTAGAAGTTCTCTGTAAGTATTTATTTGTAGCACTTCAAATACAGTAGGTTATTTTCTTCTAACACTTACTCAGCGTAATACCTGAGAAAATATCCTTTGTTTCTTTTTATTAAATATGACCATTGGCTCTCAGGTGCTAAAGTAAGTGTTTAAAACAAGAAAAAAACACTTGCAAATACTTCATATACATACCCCTGTGAAAAGAATTTAACAGTAAACGTAGATTCTCTTTTTGCATTGTTTTTTTATTCTTTATTTATCATTCCAGGAAAGAAGAGGTAGTTCAAGCATCAGCATGGCTCTAAGCAAGAAATTCAGCCTGACCAGAGTTCTGTCCCAGACTTTTTGGCATTGCAAGCTGAACCTGACATATCCTACAGTGTTTTGCAAAAGAGAGGCAGTTCTCTGTCTTCAATCTGTTTCTTCAGCCTTGGAATCACATCCAGTCCCAGAAGAACAATGGAAAATGGATTTTTAGATTCTTAGTATCAATAATCTTCTAGAAGGGAAAAATTATATTAATGTAAAATGATGCAATTAAAGTGTAATTTTTTTGCTATCTTTGATCTGTAGTACAGCGTTTGTATTTTTTGACATTAATTTTACGGTTTTATGAAAATGTGCATTTGTATGTTCACATTTCTGCACTTGTCAGTTTTTGCATACTGAAGCAGCTATTTCTTTAAAGTTTTATTTATTGCGGTTTTTCTTTTTTTATGTAGTATATTTTTAAATGTTAAAGAATGACACATTTTGGGTAATTTTCCTCAGTCTTAAAAAAAATCAATAAGCCATTTTAGTCTCTATCTATCAAAGTTGTTTCATACTTGTCTATTTTAAAGCAGGACTGCAATACTTTAATAGGATTGAGAGAGCTATTTGAAATGTATGCCAATGATTCCTGTCATTTCATGGCAGCCCTGCCATGGTTCACTGAGCCCCCTCTTTTCTCTTGTCAGCTCAACTGAAGACAAGCATTTAGTTGCAAACTTTAAGCAGGTTGTGCAAAACAGAAATGATGTGACTGCTTCTCTTCCTGCACAATAATGTCACTGCTGGTCAATGTGAGAAGGTCAGGTTGCTCCTTGTAAAGCTACATGATACCACTTGCCTATTTGAACAAGTTAAGTTAACCACTGAATCTGGTCCCTGCAGGCACTGAAAACTCACCCTTTTATCAAGTCTGCATTTCATAAGAAAGAAGAACAATTGTGGAGGGAGGATTTCTGATGATATGTTTATATACTTTATAAGGACAGTTCCCAAACCAGTGTTGCAGGTAATGTATTTAGTTTAAACTGAAAGACTAAAAAGTAATGGCTGTTTTGACCTTCAAATAGACTCCTTTTTTGTTGTTGTTGGTAGGACCCAAGAGTGACGCCCATCTTTGATGCTGACAGAATTTAAAGCAAGGCCATTGCCCTGCATTTTCTGCCTTGTAGCACACAAAAGTAAAATTGTATGTCAGGCCGAGATGTCGGGGAGCTGACAAGATGCCCCAGTGACATTTCAGCTGGAAAGAGCAAGTGTCTTGCAACCAAGTGGTCAAATATCAAATAATAGGTCAAGCAGGAAGGAGCTGAGTTCTAACCACAAAGAGGTTTCTGGTAACTTACTTGACAAGCTTTTGGGTGCTTTGTGGCTTGACAAAGTGATGTTCTGTTGGGTATCGCTAGACAGACTGTTCTTTATCGCCTTCAGAAGATCAGACATTGACATTGATTAAACTCTTTAACCCTTAAAGGTTAAATCCTAGCATTTTCCTCATTGTGAATAAACAACAAAAGAAATTTTTTAATATACCATTTGTTTTTATATTAATCACAGAACTCCCTAGTGCTATTAACTTTTGATGTGCTGTGTAGTTTTTGACGAAAAAATTGAATGCAAAATCTATATAATAGATTGTTTCTCAGTATGTGCCAGTGATACATTAGAAAAATAATATTATGCATTATAGAATTTGTAATTTCTTCTAATATGTCAAATACAGGATTTGATTTTAAAGCTTCATGACTACTACTGAAATTCCATTTTAGATGGAAAAGAATATTTGCATAAATGATGTATCACTTAAAATGAACAAATCTTCCAACTTCCCTTGTTTTCAGGTACTCTAGAATCATAGAATATCCTGAGTATGAAGAGACCCGCAATAATCATCAAGTCCAAATCCTAGCCTGCACAGGACAATCTGATGAGTTACACCTTGTGCCTGAGAGCACTGTCCAAATGCTTTCTGAGCTCTCTTAGGCTGTTGCTGTGACTGCTTTCCAGGGGAACCTGTACCAGTGCCCAGACACCCTCTGGGTGAAAATCCTTCCCTTGATATCCAACTTAAACCTCCCCTGTCACAACTTCAGGCCATTCTCCTGTCACTGGTCACTACAGAGAAGACAGCAGTGCCTGCCCCTCTTCTTTCCCTCCTGAGGACGTTATAGACTACAACGAGGTCTCCCCTCAGTCTTTTCTTCTGGCTGAAAAAACCAAGCCACTCATAATATAACTTTAAATTTTCAATGGAAAACCTTTACTCTAAGGTGGTTTCAAACTTTCAGGTATTCTCTACTGTGCAGTCTATTGCTCACAGCCTTGATGTGCATGTATGTGTGTATAATAATACAGAGCCTTAAAATGCCAAATAATAAATCCTGAAAAACTCTTACATGTAAGAATCAGAACATTCATGACAGAGGAATAACATTCCTTTATGTATTTAGTCTTGAATACTGTAGAAAGAAGTTTTCATTTTCCTCCAAGTGCCTTGGCCCCACTCTTTCATAACAGTAACTGTTCTTAAAGGCACCACAAGTACTGTATTCTGCTCTTCCAAATTAATGTTAAAGATCTAGTATATTAATATGAAGGATGAAAGAATATATCTCACTGATCATTTTTCTCTCTACTGTGTATAGATGCGTTTAAGCACTTTTTAGTATATTCTCATGCTACTCCATAGTTTGAGAAAGTGCCTATTTTTTGCGATGTGGTTTCAAACTGCTGAAGATTTGCAGCCTACTTGTCCCTTTCCCATCATTGCCAGTCTATGTGATATTGTGCTTGTAGAGACAGAAAAAAGTATTTCTTTCTAAAATCCGTATCTTACTGAGAGTAGAAGTACCTCCTCCAGTTACTCCAGTTACAGCTCCAAGCATGGGTTTCTGTAATTTCACAGGGACCATAAGAATGGCAAACTGACTGTAGTTAATAGGAATGATCTAACAAGCTGTATTGAGAAATTGAGTTCTGATTTTCTGTCTCTTTACATTGTTTTGTGGAAAACTAAACTGTTGGCGGGGGGGAGGGGAGTGCTTTTAAAAAGGTTTCATGGTTTTTTTGTTCTCCATTTAGTGTGTGTTAATAAAAATAACTGTTTCTATCTTTCAGTTAAGCCTGTTTTGCCTTCCTTCTAATCCTATTCCATAGTGGGAAGATAGACCACTACACGAAATTTAACAAAACAAATTTGGCGAATGTGAAACCGCTGCGAGTTTGTAGCTTACCAAAGCATATTTTTCCCTATCTTTTGGCGACACAATAAAAGTCGTGATTGTGTAGAATGTGAAAAGACAGTACAGTAACAGTAGCTCTCAGAAGAGCATCCTGTTTTATACCATCTGCTCTGCCTTGCTTTGAAAATTACAGAGCTTAAGACCTTGATCCTTCCTTTCAAAGCTTTTCATTTCTAGGGCCTGGAATTTAAAGAGGACTAGTTCCACTTGTATAATAACAACTTCATCTCAGCACTCTTCAGGACAACAACTAGTTTCCCAAGCAGAAAGACCATATTTGGTGGGGCTGAAATACTCTCCATGGTTTTTGAATGTGGTGCAACAAACGATTTGCTTTCTGGTCAGTCTCAAAATTAATTTATTTGCCCACCAAGCAACATATCTCTGAAAAGAGACTGTGTAATACATTACTTTTTCTCTGCACTAAGTTTTATAGCTGTTAGTTCAAGTTGTGTTTGTGCCTGTGTGCACACATATGTATATCTTTCTCAGCAAAGATTTTGGTTATTGGACTAACTGCATTATCATTCCACATACTCTAAGCAATTCCTTCTGCAGTAGTATTACAGAGTAGTACAGGGTTTTGGCTCCTGTCTCCCACAACTGTTTGCAAATTCAGCAGAATTCAATGCCTGTCAAGTTCGAGAGACGCTTATGGGAGTATCCTCCATTGTAAAAGATCTTGAATGCCTTTACCGAGTCAAACCAAGGGAACTGAGGTTTGGAGGCTCTGAAGATCATCTATTCCAGCACCCCTGCTTAGAATACAGTCAGCTACAATAGGTTGTTGAACATTGCCTTTTGTCCTGTCACTAGGCACCACAGAGGATAGTGTGGCTCCATATTCTTTGCAGGTATTTTCACAAGTTGCTAAGATCTCCCTGAGCTTTCTCTTCTACAAGATTAAAAAAACCACAGCTCTCTCCACCTCTTCTCTTATGAGATGATGCTCCAGTCATTTTATTAGTCATCTTTTTGGTCCTTCACTGGACTTGCTCCTATATTTCCATCTCTCTCTTGTGCTGGGGAACTCTGGACTGGAGCCGTTACTCCAGATACAGAGTCACCAACGCTGGATAGAGGGGAAAGATTGCCTCCCTT
>WBMY01005847.1:7283-33797 GCA_013397315.1 Donacobius atricapilla
AGTGATTAATAATAGATTAGAAACCATCTGGAGGAAAATATCTCTAATGCTACATACAGAACTTAATTACGAAATAATTATTTCTTGTTTGTCAGTCTTTTGGGATTGACATGGCTTTTCCCCTTGTGGAAAGCAGAAGTACATCATGTTCTGTATCGTTCTGATTCAATTCTAGATGTAATAATATATGACAAATATTATATAAATGTACTAATAAAAATAGAGATGTAGTAACAGATTTTCAATATAGATAGATTGCAACCCTTGAAAGTTTTAATTACCTTTGTTTGTAAGCCAAGACAGGCTTATGTCAGATGACTAGTGAAGTAAGTTTAATACATTCACACAAAACTCAAATGTTTACAATTATACCTTCTCTTCAGCTTTATTTAAAAATGACACATGCTCAGTTTAGAAGCACTTGTAAATGTTAGTACATATAAAACAATGATATAGTGATGATTAACTGTACTTCTTAATTTTTTTTGTTCAAAATACAAAATTGCCTGCAGACCAAGCTAAAAATTTAATGTCTTGGAAGCATTTGCTTCTTCTTTCTGTATTTTTCTAGGGCTTAGAAAATTCTAGGGATCCATGACAAATACTAGGAAAGAGAAGGGAAATGTTGACTTATCAAAAACTAAAGCAATGAAATTTAATGTATTCTCAGACTATATTGCTTTTCATATATTTCATCATTTTCCTTTTATATTAAATCCAGGAGTATTAAATTGTCCTTTTAACATCTTTTTTTTGTGTATTAGCAACAGCTAGAGGTGTTTCATGAGTGTGCTGTACTTAGAACATGCAGTGATGTTACATAAAATCTCTTCTTGCGTGTTTCTAATTATCTACCCCAATTACATGAAAAGATTACTGCTTTTCCTAGAAACTCATTCTGTTCCTTTTGGAAGTCAAGGGCAAGCAGTCTACAGCGGAAAGGGTTTGTATCCCTCATGATTCATAGATGCACCCGTTATTTTCAATGTTACCTAGGTAGCTCTTTGACTTTTATGAAGTAGCTTTTTTATTATGTGTCTCTTAATGTTTTTTAAAAACAAAGAAAAACAGTATCATATTCCAGGTTTACGAATGCATTAACTACATATTGTGTCCAAGGGGTTTGTTTTCTGCAGTTCATGTGTATTGCATTCATGATTACTTTTATTTCTTTGTGGTACTAACAATTTGTCTCCAAAGCATAGATACCTTTATCACGTACTGATGTGTGGTACTGAATCAAAAATATTTTAAGAAAAGGACACTTTCCTGAGGTCACAAGTGCAATGAGTTCTGCTATTTCCTGGTAATTCTAAATATATTAAAGCATTATTATTTAACTAACATTTAAGGACACTCAGAGGAAGGAAGTAATTTTTTAATATGCCTGAAGAGTGGTTCCAACTGTCAGAAATTAATCCTGTATGGTACAATATTTTTAATAAAGTATATAATAGGGTGGTTTTTTTCTGTTTTGTATGTGATATAGCTTCAGTGGCTTTTAGACAACTATGAAACTGCAGAAGGAGTGAGCCTTCCAAGAAGTACCCTCTACAACCATTACTTGCGACACTGTCAGGAGCACAAGTTGGATCCAGTCAATGCTGCCTCCTTTGGAAAACTCATACGGTCAATCTTCATGGGACTACGGACCAGAAGACTTGGAACTAGGTTTGTGCAGTTGAAATCCTGAATTGTAATAAAAAATAAAGGTAATAATTATGAATAAGCTTGTCTGTGAGGCAGAAGAATACATAAGACCTGCTTTAAAATATTAGTGTTTTCTGGCAGTTCTATTTCTTCACGTCAAAGAGTTTTATGTTTTTTCAAGACACTATTATAGTTTTATTTCTTCTGCTTTTGACAGTTTATGTGTTTATATTTTGGTAACTACCCTTCAGATTTTTATCATTACAAATAAAACATAACTTGCCGTTTGGAAATCACTAAGAATACTGTTTTCCCAAAAATAGATAAATTGTATTTATTTGCATTTTATTTTTTTTACTCAAGTGGAGTGCAAGTTAATATGCTGATAATATTTAAGAGAGTGAATTAATTTCCCAAAGACAGCAAAATGACACTCATGTAAAACAGGTATGACAGGGGAGCCAGACCTGGTTTGTGTGTGTTATTTTCCAGTCAATGTAAATTGTAAAGTAAATGTAATGTAAATATGGAAAACTAGTATTATTGCTCTTTTAATTCTTGTTCTTTCATAAAGGGGGAACTCCAAATATCATTACTATGGGATTCGTGTCAAGCCAGACTCTCCTCTTAATCGACTACAAGAGGACATGCAATATATGGCCATGAGACAGCAGCCCATGCAGCAGAAACAGAGGTAAAGTGTGAAACACAACTATTGACTACTATTTCTAGTTCATCAAGTCTTACTTTTCCTTACATGGACAAGTTGGAGTTCCTGTTCAGCTTTTCTGCTGTGAAAATAAAAGTGTGCTGGATACCCAGTTGATGTCAATGACCAGTCAGTGTGAAAGAATATTTACCTAGAAATTGTCAAAAATTTGCAGAAACTACAAAATAATAAAATGACCTATAACATGAACAGATTCTTCTTAACTATATTGAATTCTTGTCCCACAAGCTGCATAAAAGCAGTAAGAGCTTTAATTTCAAACATTCATGTTTCTTTTCATTGCTGTACCATTTTATGTTCACACTCCTTATCAGAGAACATACTATTAAGTTGTTCGGTATTTATTTTCATCTCCCTGTGAAGAATTATGTGACCACAATGGTTTGCCTCCACGTACATGTTCCTGTAGTATCTGTTGTTCCTGAGGAGGCTGTGAAAGCTCCAAAGTAGTGGAAAGCAGTGGCACAGGCCTGTACTGGTGGTGAAAGAATGTGTGAATCTGCATATTAAAAACTACATTAAACAGAAAATTTTAGAGGAAAAAATGGAAATGAGTAAATCTATTTGAAATTAATTTTGACTGGTGTCACTAGCCACCCATATTACCCTAAAGTAAAATATGTTAGATGCATAATTTCATGACACTCATACAGAGAAGAGCTCCATATCAAGCAAGTCACCTTTAGAACAATTAGCTCTCCAAAAAAAATTCAGTTGAATGAAGAGTTTGGTATAGTGTACCAAGCATATTTTGTGTCTTTGTACACAACTGAGATGCGGAAAACACAACTTCAAATTTTAACTTCAAATACAAAGATCACTTTGATCTGAAATGATTTTACTGTCATTTCCAGGCAGGACAGACTAGTTACTAAATGGAAGCTCATGGTAAGATATATGGTCTTAACTATCTTTTGCTGAGCAGAATACAGGAGCATGAGACGTCTCATAATAACATAATATAGAAAATGCTTGTTACAAAAACCATGGCAGGATTATATAGTAAGGAATGATGATAGATATTTACAAAATCTTCCAGCAAGCTTATTTTACCCACTCAATTTCAATCTCTTAGATGTTTTATTCACTTGCATCAAAATTACAATGTGCACCAAAACAGTTCTAATTAGAACTGTTAATTAGAACTGTTTCTGGAAAATTATGCCAGTCAGCTAAATATTGTCACATCTCTTGTCTTTGTGATTCACAATGAAAAGGTGATTTTGGAATTTCATTATATAGCTGCTAGGACTGGATATTTCTTTTTGTATTATTTGCTTGATTATTTTATTTAACACCACCACATGTCTTACATAGTTCCCTTATTTTCCTTACCTAAGTTTGTTTGGCATCATTTTCTTAACTTCATGTCAGTATGTTCCTTGATTATATCTGACCAAAATCACACAAATGGCTCTGTGTGCACCCAGTGCACACTTCTCTTGTGCCCCAGGACGCTTGTACACATGTACTTGCACCAACACACACCCAATTCAGGCACAATTCACACCAGTCCTAAGCTCTGCTGCCAGAATCTGTAAAGATGTTGCTGAGGGGTGGGAACTGCAAGGTACCATTATGCACAATAGGTAGCTGCTACATGAAAAATACTGTTCTGTAGGAAGCTTTGTTATTTAACTTCAGTGTTCCATATATGACTGTATGTGTTCCTATCATCGTTATCCAAGTATATTGAAAAATTCCAGCAGGATCTGTTAAGAGAGAACTAAAAGACTGAATACTGTCATTTTCATGATTATGGTGATATTGCTCTTTTTTCAGCTTATTAATATTTCTAGTGGTTCTTTTGTCTTTTAAATTAGTGGTAAATTGCAGTCAATATACTTATTTTCTGGGTAGTTACACCAATTCACCATTTCTATCAGGCACATGCAATTGAACAAGCACTTCTAGTCCACTTCAGCAAAGGCTGTAGACTGAATATATGGCACAGATAATTTTTCTTCATTTCCTTTTCTTAATGTGGGAACCATGCACCTTTTGTATTTGCACAACTTCAATATCCCAAAGTGCTTGTGTTGAAGGAAGTCTTCATTATCCTCAGACAGTAATGTTGTTTCTTCTTAAAAGTAATGAAACATTACTTTTATATCACAGAATTATGTCAAGCTGCGTGGAAAGGGAAGGATTTGATTCTTTTTGGTATAAATTTGCTGGTGTTACAACATGCTGTTACTAAACTAAGTTCTACCAGAAATTCGGCATGCTGCTGGAATACCTCCTTTGTGAATTCTGTAATGCATTGTTAACACTCTAGCTTCCCTTATTTTTTTTTTCTTCTGTGAGTTACAAAGTAAGTAAGAATCTCTAAATTCTTTTGTCACTTGTCCTGAAAATTTTATTTTGAGTTGGAAAAATCAAACTCTGTGTTCCATTTGTGAAGAAGTAAACAGAAAGGATAATTTTGTACTTGATATTTTTGCAGGTATAAGCCTATGCAGAAAGTGGATGGAGTTGCAGATGGCTTCACAGGAAGTGGTCAACAGACAGGCACATCTGCTGAACAAACTATAATTGCCCAAAGTCAACATCATCAACAGTTTCTAGGTATGAAAGCAGGTTTTATGCTGCTATATAAATAAGTAAGATGAACTTTGTTATCACAGTCAATATCAATCCAGACAAGTACAATAGTTGCTCCTGCCCTCACTAAAATCCTTACTCAACAGAACAGAAAGGCACTTAAATTACACATGAGCTTTATGTAATATTTAATATGTATCATGTAAGTGTAAAACAAAAACTGGGGTGAGATATACTTCATATAACATAAATGAAGTTGCTTTGCATAATTATATTAAATGTGCGTTTTGAAGTTCCTGCTATGAAAGTTGTTTCCTTCATGTGCACTACAGTGCATTTTATTTCATGAAAGTTGGAGTAGGAGGATGGCATTGCACTGCCATGCAGGATAGCCACCCCTGGCTGTTTTGAAAGGGTGTTCTAGTGTTGTAAGTGGAAAAAGGCAAATATTTTCAACTGGAACCATAAGGTCATGTTCAAAAATATCCAAATTGTGGATTTGTTGATCCAGTTAAGGATGTATTCCAGTCATAGAAACAAATTGTAATTTAGTTAATTGTTTATGTAAAAAGGAGTCCTTGGCTGTGCTGGTAGAGTGTGCTATAATTGTAGACTTATTTGGTTGGGATTTTCAACCACCAAAAAACCTCTGGCCTGATTTTGCTTTTACTAAAACCACCTGGAGTATAAGGGTAGCATTAAAATGTTCTGAATCTTCTTTTCCAGGTACTTTTCAGTTCAGTATGTTTTATCTTACAGTTTGTCTCTCAGAAACATTTGTTGAAAATAGTAAAAGCACACATTGGTTCTGCTTGAAAGTCTAGTAAATGCCAAGTAAAAACGTATATTGAGTATAAAAAAATATATATTATTAAGCCGATCATACTTGGCTGCATGGAAACTCTTCAGCTGAACAACAAAAAAATTATTCAAGGATTAGTCTCTCTTGCAGTAACTCTAGATATTTTCTTGCACCCTGTAATAGTCTGAAAAAGCATTTGCTAGCTTCTCTAGATAGGTATACTATGTACATGATAGCATTTTAATATATTCAAGTATAATTTTGTATTTCTTTTTTATTAAAAGTTATTCATGTATTTAGTATTTTGGCATAAAACAGGTATTAAATACTTCCCTCCTTGAATAGTATGACCTTTTGGAATTTTTTTTTTTTTTTAAACCATACTGTAACTGGGACCTCTGTCATTATGTTGTCATGACAACAGATGCTTCTCGAGCACTGCCAGAGTTTGGAGAAGTTGAAATATCTTCTCTGCCAGATGGTACTACCTTTGAGGACATCAAATCACTACAGACTCTTTATCGAGAGCACTGTGAGGTATTTCCTATAAAACTTCTATTTTTGAAAGTTCATGAGTTTTCCTGAAGGCCAGTACCGGAGAATAGTGCCAAATATTTTGCAGCCATGATAGTGGCATGTGACCTTCCCCACGATATTTTACTGATCTCATTGAAAAGGATAGCAAAAAGCATTTTCTGGAGGATCCCCTTTACAGGGGAACGAGTAATATGTAATAGATACTGAGAATGAAATGTTGTTTCAGAATGTTAGACTTCAGGTTGTGCATGCAGATCTTTGATTTAGTTAATAGGAAATGTAAATCAGGTTAGATTATAATTTAATTTCCTTTTACATTAAAAACAGTAACTTTTTTCTCATAACAAAGAAACATTGAGACATTTAAGCCACATTTGATACTGAACAATATGTCTTTCAAAATTGTTTTTGAAGGTACTTCCAGCTTATAGGGCATTATGAAAAGGAGCAACATATCAGGTTTACTTTTTATTTGCAGTAACAGTAAATATTTTAGTGCTTAAATTCCTCTGATGTGTTTACATAGGCCATACTTGTTCCTGGAGGCTTCCATGCAAACCTTATGCAAGTCTCTGTGCACAACACTTTATAGTGCTGAATAATTTATGGATATCAAAGGTATTAAAACAGATACCATTTATAACTTGAGAAATGTACTGTTTGCCTTGGTTCCACTATGTGATGAAGGAAAAGAGCTGTAGATCTAATTAGAGTCGGGAGTGGAGGGATTCTGGGTAAAAGACAATATGATCTCGTGTTTTATTTTTTCAGGCAATACTGGATGTGGTTGTTAATCTTCAATTCAGCCTGATAGAAAAATTGTGGCAAACTTTCTGGCGCTATTCTCCTTCTGCTCCACCTGATGGCACTCCTGTTAATGAACCAAGGTCAGTAAATGTTTCTCTTTGTTTAATGTATCTCATGAGAATCCAAGTGTGAAACTTAAAGAAATCATATTCGTTTTAACTTAATAATTTTTTCTCCTGTAATTATTTTCCAAATTACATTTACGTTGCCTGTCAGTTTTGTATAGCCTGGGTGTGTGCCAGAGGTCAGTCTTGAAACAGTTGTGTCATCCACGGGGGTATTTTGCATGGACAACTACAGTGAAGGTGTCTCCTCCTAACGTTCGATCCACTTCTTCTAAACCAAAAGGATCATTCATATTTCTGCACACTTTATGAGCTGTAGGAGAATTATGGAGACTTTTTAAAAAATCCATTTCCGTGTGAGACAACGTGTAAATAAGTTATATTGGGTACAGCTGAGACATCTATGACGCCTGTAGAAGAAAGTACATTTTAACACCCAGGTTTTTACACGCTGTAAATGATGGAATCATAGAAACTTTAGGTCGGGAAAGTCAAATTCAGCTGTTAACCTAGCACTGCCATGTTAGCTGCTAAACCATGCCCCTAGGTGCCATAAATGCATTATCATTTTTTAATTTGCTATGTTGTTTTTTTTAAAAAACAGCAATCTGAGTGAAATAGAAAGTCGACTTCCTAAAGCAAAGCTGATTACTCTGTGCAAGAATGAGTCTATTCTGAAATGGATGTGTAACTGTGACCATGTGATGTACCAGGCTTTGGTGGAGATTCTCATTCCTGACGTCCTTAGACCTATTCCTAGTAAGTTCAACACCTGAAACATTTTGTAAGGATTTTTCTGCAAGCGTGTATACAGTGGAGGTGAACTTGTGCCTCACAGGGCTGCTTAAGAACAAAGTTTGAAAGCTACAGAATACTGTGTATAGTTTATCCTTAGTTTTGTTGTTTAAGGAAGTGTGCTGGGAAATGCCTTGAATTCTAAAAGTTGGCAGATCTAGTTTTTAAAATACAGTTTCATAATAAATGTACTTCTTTCTCTATATCTGTTACATCTTCAGGTAAAAATGTTTTCCTTTTACCCTGGCTCCAGGATGCCTGGTAGAAAGAAGTCCTGTGGCTCTGTGCACTGTTGTCAGTCAATCCTTCCACTAAATTCAGTAGTTTTTAGTTCAAACATCACATATTAATCTTCAATTAGCCTGGAAGAGAACTGTGGTCTTTGTGATTCCATGTTTGGAGAGGTGGTCCTTTGTCCCTGACCACTGAAATCAATTCTAGTAACTGTTAAGGCAACAAAAAATTCCTAGTCCAGTTTATTACTCCAATCTACTGTTTTCCTTTCGTATATCCTGCATGAAATAGTGAGTAATTGTCCAGTCATTACAAGGACATACAAGTCATTACTCCTATTACAAGGAGTAGAGCTTTTTCTTCAGAAGTAATTTTACTAGACTCTCTCACTGCTCTAGCAGGGTATTTTTATGGCTATCTTTGGTAGAAAACAAATTTATGTGAAGCAAGTTGAACTCCTTCATGAACTATTTATTGTCTCACATATACTGTCCTAAATATTATAAAGAAATCATGTTAGCAGCCCACAAAAGCCCACATAATTCCTATATGTTATCTTCTTCCAATTAAAAAAAAGGTATTTACTTTAAAAAGTTGGATTGATTTTTTTTATTTAATTAGGGCCATAAGTAATTTTGCAGGTAACAAAGCTATATTGTCGTGCTGTGAACACCTCCTCTGCTACAGTGACTCCAGCAGTAATAAGCACTCAGTAAGAATATTTGGTGGTAGTGCCTTGCAAAAAAGTTTTATTGACTTCATGCTTGCCAGCGAAATAAAGTCAGATTTTAGCAAGTTATGCATAATACAAAAAAAAAAAATAGAAACTGGAAATGTATAAAATATGAAGGTTTGCCATTTAAAATTCACATTTTACCTTTTTTTTTAATGGAATGAGTAAGTTCTTGGTAGCAATTGACGTAATATGTGCATCTACATAGCAGAATAAAGAAAAAATGTTTTCTCAAATACATACAATTATTGACAACTATTACTTGTGTAGATTATTTTACATTGGTTTATATTTAAGGTTTTACTTCTCTAATGACAATACCATTAGGTAGGATTTTTAGAGTAATATAGTGTATCACAAACAATTAGGTAATAATAAAACCCCCCATAAATTTAATTATGATATTTAATAGGTTGAATGAAAACTCTGACTTGCAAAAGCAAGTTAATTTCTGAATAAAAAGGTAGTGCAAACAGAGTGTTTCATCAAACCTACTCCTCTCCTTTTCAGTTGCTTTTCCTGCAAAGCCTGGCAGTCTCTAGAGAGGTGTTTAATTGACAAAATGCTGTCTTCCTGCCTTGCTTCATAAGATACATTGGACATTTCCAGTACAGGATTTCAAGAAAAGGGGACATAATCAATTAATATCAGAAACTAGACGTATTGTGTCTTTTTCATGCTATTTCCTCCTTTCTAGAATTATCAGTTATATTTGCATAATTGATAGCTACTGTGTTTGACATTCCTGTTTTGGGGATGGTTATCAGACTGCTGGATTCAAGCACATCATGTGATCCCAGGACAAATTCATCCCAAGATACTTCTGCCTTCTTTTTGTGAACAGTCCAGTGGTTTTCTGCTCAGAATTGCACTCACTGAGCTACCTTTGGAAGACAACTAACATATTTTCTTACTTTATCCTTTAGGACCAGCTAACTAAATGGCTTTTTTTAGCAGCTTGCCTTTAATGATGGGCCATCCGTATTTCTTCTTCAGTGTTAAATGGTTAAAATTTTATGATTTTTTAAACTCCTGCTTTTGAATGAAAGCATCTCCAGTCATTGCAAAAGACTGAGATAATGGCTTAAGGTTGAATATAACAAAAGTGCAGCTGGGTGAAGCAGAGAACTGCATTATCCTCTGTGTGAAAATAGCAGTTTGTAGGAAAGTTTGGACTCTGTAGAGGACCTGGGACTATAAATGCTTTATTATAGGCATGTTCATGATTTTTTTTAATAAATGGGAAGACAGCAGCAGCTGCTGCTCAAAATAGGGAAATATATTAATTTGAAAGGGGCTTGAAGAAAGCATATTTTTTCAAGGTTGTTTTGTTTTGTTTTGTTTAGATCTGCAGTGTTTTTTCTTTTAGACAGGTCCTGTTGTTGGTACATATTACTGGAGTAGAAAAAAAGACTGTTGAGGACAAAAATGGTTTTATTTTTAACGTCTGTATTAAATTTGTCAGCTGAAATATTTCACACCCACAGAATGCGTGAAGAATTGCTTTGTATAAAACAACAAAATTCCTTTTCCTAAGAAAAGTGAAATGCTGACCGTCGGCGTCAGGAATAAAGACCATAATTATCTAGTGTCCTCGGCAGTAGACAAGAACTATTATGTTTTAGAATGGACATCTTGCATCTTCACACATGGTAGAATGGACAGTAACAAATTTGCTTGTGAGCTAGTTTCCATGACAGGTGGAGAATTTATGAAAAATATACTTAGACACCATATTACACAATTCCAGACAGACAAAAAATTGTCGTACTGGAAAGACTGCAAAGCTCAGTTTTGTACAAGTCAGAGGGGTTTTGGTTCAAAAGTCAAGCTTTTTAGGTGCTTATGTGAATCAAACTTTCAGTAACTGCCATTGCCACATCATTTAGTGTGTGACTAGTAACATTTAATGATTTAGGCCGTTTACTTTGCACCATGCATATCATGCAAAGATTCTTTGAAAGGGTTCAGATGAATTTAAAAGTTCAAGGATGCTTACTTATGGTTTTGAGAATGACTAGATGCATACTTAAGGATATGAGAAAAATTCTGTATTTAATGTATCTCCAAAGCTCATTAGAAATTCATTATGGTTTTGTACAATACTGATGCCTGATTAGCTACTTTAACTATTTTATTTCTTCAGAACTTAGAATTTCTTCTATTTGTTAATTTTTCATTCTAGTTAAAGGCCTTTCTTAAGGCCTGAGATGCTTTTCCATATTCATCTTTAAAGAAGATCAGCATTGCAGTGATGAAAATAATTTTATAACATATATACATATAACATATGTTATATACATAACATAACCTTTAGGTAAAGAAAGGGTAATGAGAACACAATAGGTGAAAAAGCAGTAATATTTTTCTTAAATGTCTAAGTACCATTCATACAGTTTTTACATTATTACTTCCGTCTTGTCTGGTCGGTAAGACTATGTGAGTGAATACATAATCAATTAGTAAGTGCACAGAAATAATTTACAGAGCAGCACAAGTGAGCTAGGGGATTGACAGGATTGAAGAGAAAAGCTTCTTCTTCCAGTGTAAACCTTAAAGGAAAAAAAAAAACCCTGATGACATAAGAGGGCTCAGCTAACACAAACACTTTATAAGATCAAACTGTGGTCATTTGAATAATCTCGCTTTCTGTCAGTGAAACACACTCCTCTATCTTGCTTACTGATGACATCCTTAAGCACGGCATGTGAATGGAATTTACTCTTTGAATTAAGCAGCACTGTGACATAGTTTAAGATTACTTTGGACTTATTTGAGGAAATTGCAATATTCCTAGTGGATTTTTCTCCAGACTTTTGCATTTTAAAAGAGGCGCTTAGGTAAACTGGAAAGCTGAAAGTTTGTGATGGAAAATTCCATCGTAACTGCTACAATTAGTGTTGTTCTTGTACAGGAGTTCCCCGAACAATATTGCTAAGTCACAAACTTCTTTGGAAGATTGTTTATTAAACCAAAACTAAAATCATTGTTGTGTAATCTTTATCTGAGTTAGACATTTTGAACCTAGACTAGACTTGTCTAGTAAGTAAATGCAGCAGACCTGAAAGCTTGAGTACAAGAGTTCTGAGGATGCAAAACATTTCCAGAGAGGAGCACTGCTTTCTTTTCATTCTCTTTTTATTCTCCATTGCACAGGTGCCTTGACCCAAGCCATTCGCAATTTTGCAAAAAGCCTTGAAGGCTGGCTTTCCAGTGCCATGAACAATATTCCACAGAGGATGATACAAACCAAGGTAGATGAAACTTGAAGTACTTGCAGTGGCAAACCAAGTGGGCAATAGCATCTAAAAGGAGAGGCATTTTAACTTTAATGCTGAATTTAATGTTTAGCAACAAGCATCAAATAACAGGAGAGGAAATAATATTATTTGATCTGCTACATGGTATAATTCAAATATGAGGACTCATTAATATACACTATTAAAATTAAAGTCAAGACTCAATCTGTAGAATTAATCTGTGAAGTACAATATTTAAAAATAATAAATTTCTTCATAGGTTGCCGCTGTAAGTGCCTTTGCCCAGACTCTGCGAAGATACACATCTCTTAATCACCTGGCTCAAGCAGCTCGTGCTGTGCTTCAAAATACTTCTCAAATCAACCAGATGCTCAATGATCTCAACCGTGTTGATTTTGCCAATGTTCAGGTAAAATTTAGGTTTGAATAGCAGGGGGTTTTAAGTGTTATTTCCTCTATGATTTTTGAACATTATTGTCAGGTGTCATTCTATCAAGAAAGTCAAGTGCTAGTATTTTGCTCATTCATAAACATAATGACTCAATCCAAGTGTGACAGCATATGCTTTAGGAAGGTAAGATCTCAGAACCATTACCTGTTTCCATTTGCTGTCTTGAAATGCACATATTCTTCCAACTTCTATGCAAATGTGGAGCAAATACTTTCTTAGAATGGGTACCATGAATTGTGTCTTACTAATAGCAAAAATGATATTTTAGGGTTAGATCTCAGTAGCGTATCTTCTGAATGTCTCTTAAAATTACTACATGCAGAGCATTTTCAGTAGAGACTCTCTCCATTATTTAAAACCCATACAGTAGTATGTTTTTAATATGTGCCGCTGCCTAAATTTACAAGATCGTCTGAATAACGGATTAGATTAGTGTGGTTAGAACCTATAGAACATAAATTCATGTTTTTACTAGGATTAATTTCTCTACAGGTTTTTGCTTGCCTGAGGAAAAATACTTTTGTCCTTTTGGCCAGTAAAGTGAAAGATTTCAGATTCCTGGTAGTTCTCTGTTTCTCTTTGTTGTGAGTGAGTGTTTAATGTACTTGTTAACACACTTAACAGAAATCTAGTCAAGAGTTATAGAACAAAGGTACAATATATTAAGTACAGTAATATGTTGACTTGGATACAGAATCTGTGAATGAGATGTTAACTTGGCACATGACAACTAGAGTTTACATGGAAATGGCTGGCAGTTAGTGAGCTGTCATTTTTTTCTCGTTTTCTGAATTGAACAGTAAGCTTTATTGAAAAACTTGGTAACACTGACTAAATTGCTGATTAGTGTAAGCATAGTGTTTCTCCACTTGTGTGCAGCTTATGTTGTCTTTAAGTAATGTGTAATCTGTTACTGAGTCTATAGTCAGCAAACAATCCTTGTTTGCATACAAGGTTTTTTTTTATAACCCAATGTAACAGGATTTGTCTTTAAGCTGAATTTCCTCAGAACAAAAGGAATGTTGCACTTGATTTCTTACTACTTTTATTACTTTAGTCCCCTACAATTGACTCTTCTTCCTGCTTGCCCTGCCTGAAATCCCAGAAAAAAATTACAAGATATAAGTATCTCAGTAAAAAAAATACAGAAGTAGAAGCCTTTCACCTTTCTTCACAAGTGAATGTGGGAAACGGGAAACTTTTGTTGTTTACATTGTTTGTTCTAATTTCTTATTTGATGTCTGTTCTTTAAGCTATGTTTTTCCTACCTGTTTGCTTTCAACAAAATTACAACGGACGTAAAGTAAAACCCACCTCTTAGTTTGTCTAGTAAGTGGGTTGGGTCTCTTCCATCCATTGAGCAGCTTAACCTTTGAGATACCATTACATTGTGTGCTTTGGCTTATGT
This sequence comes from Donacobius atricapilla, assembly GCA_013397315.1. Taxonomy (NCBI): domain Eukaryota; kingdom Metazoa; phylum Chordata; class Aves; order Passeriformes; family Mimidae; genus Donacobius; species Donacobius atricapilla. The sequence goes on from WBMY01005847.1 coordinate 21,300, forward strand.
ATGGTCAATTCAAGAGTTGCCATGTGCTGTAACAGGAGCAGGCTTCCTGGGTGTGCCAGTGTGATGACAACATGGTTCAGAGACTCGAGACAGATTTCAAGATGACTCTTCAACAGCAGAGCACTCTGGAGCAGTGGGCTGCCTGGCTTGATAATGTAATGATGCAAGCATTGAAACCGTATGAAGGAAGACCCAGCTTTCCTAAAGCAGCACGGCAATTTCTGTTAAAATGGTCTTTCTACAGGTAGTATTTAACAGATCTCAAAACATTCCAACTGTTCTGTTAATTGCAGAATTGTGCACTGTACTGAAGTTCACAAATCTAATATCAAACAGTGGCTTGGTACATCATGAAACACGGGGCTTTTTCTCAGATGACTGCTGTTATTAACCTTGAACTCAGGGCTATCAGCAAATGAACAGGGACTTAAATGAGTCTTGTTTATTGCTTTAAAGGCCATCTGAAAATGAATGCAGGTGTAATTTTTTTCCAGAGTTCAAAACATACTATGAATTGTGTTGGTTAAAAAACTATGCAGTTATTAAGTCACTGTTTTTAGTATGACTTATTAAAACAATGAAGTGTAAATGTTTATTAGATAAGAAAGGCAGAAGCTGTTTTTAATGTATGAAAAGGATATTAAGACAAGCATTCCATGTTAGTTGCTTATTGAAACAGTTATCAGAGTAAACCTTGTTCTTTGAACCTGACTGTAGCAACTGCTTGCTGAAGATACGAAGAAATAATATGAACACACAAGTCCATTGTTTTTGAATTTCGAGTTTCAAATCTTTTTAAAATCTGGCAATTAAAAGCATTGCCCTGGAAAGATTGACACAACAGACACTATTTAAGCAATAGTTTCTTTAAAATTGAACTGTTTTCTTACCATTGTAGGTGTTTATGTTTTCAGCAAAGTTTCTTTCAAGTTAAGTTTTTGACTTGCTCAGTTTGTGTTAGTTAACATAGGTCAATACCAAAACCAAACCAGTCTGGTTATTTCTTTTGGGGTGTCCAACAGTACCTTCAGAGGAAGGAGAGAAGCAAACAATGCCCTTTCCTGGTCATGCCTTTAAATCAGACATTTGAGGATAACGTTGGATTTGAGAATACTGGTTTTGAGGTGAAACATCTGTCTACATGGATAAATGTTGAAATGGCTGTGACATATAATACATAAACATATATATATTTTTTTATTTTCAAATAGCTCAATGGTGATTCGGGATTTAACCTTGCGCAGTGCTGCTAGCTTTGGCTCTTTTCACCTGATCCGCTTGCTTTACGATGAATACATGTTTTACTTAGTAGAACATCGTGTTGCTCAGGCAACAGGAGAGACACCCATTGCAGTTATGGGAGAGGTAAGATAATACGTAAGAGACTAAACTGATAGATTTAGTGATGAGTTGGAGAAAGTGTTTTTTTTGCACATTTTTAAGCGTGTATGTAGACTGGTGAGATGATCCACAGTTATAACAATAGACTGTGTAAGAAATACATATAGTGGCTTCAAACTTGTTTCACTGGTTCATTGTAAGAGTACTAAAATCACATTGAATTCTTAAAATAAATTATTTCTAAATGAACTTGCTCTTTTACAAATCTGCACACAGATTCATCTTTATAGTTTGAAAAATGTCGATCAACCTACAAGCATTTTCCACATTTTAGACCTGAAAACAAAAAAGACCTCAGTAATAGGAAAATGATAGTTCTGTAGATCTGTTTACATGCATTTGCACACATAATTCCCATTAAAAATGTATACCCCCTTTGACATACAAAGGCTGGTTTACATGCAGAATTTTGGCTTGTACAGACCTGTTCACATACCAATGCAGACATACATAGAGGTTTGCAACACATTTGATTTTCATACAGTTGTTTCAAAGACTATTGGTTTAAGAAGCAGATGTAGAGTCTCAATTCTTAACTATTTTTTTTTACTCCGTTATGGCATCTGTAAGGCAAAGTTTCTCTTACACCTCTTCTTTTCAGTAGTTCATCTGACCTTTTATTTTGAGTGAGGCAGTAAGGAAAGAATGAACTGTTCCCAAAGAATAATACTCTAGAGGTGCTGGAAAATGGATCTATTTGAAAATATGCTGAATTGTTAATAGGACAGATCTGTTACATTTTTACACTTCCAAGTCACTCTTATCATGTTCTGTGTTACCTATAAATTACAGGTAATCTTGCTAGTTGAGTTGTCATTATTCCCACAGGATATATTGATAAACTTATTAAATATTACAGAGAGATTATTAACTTTCAAGAGAAGCTGGAAAATGTCTCAGCTTGCTTTGTCAAATTATTTTATATCATGTGTCATGACGTGTTTCAGAAAAATTAAATAATGTTTCTACTTATTAAAGAGACCCACCATCTCTTGCTCATGCTCTTTACATTTCTTGCCTTACATTTGAAGAAAGTACTACTCAAGTATGCAGTTACTGCATTCTTGTTGTCTCTGCAGACTTTATATGTTAGACATATAAATGTAGCATAGGGCCCTCTAAAAAGTTTATGAGGCTGAAGATGGAAATACTGTGAGGAAGTAAGTATTGCAAAATTTTTGGAGGTGAGGGGCAGAATAGAAGTAATGCATGAAATGCATGTCTTCTTATGTTTCTGTGTATTCAATGGCTGAAATAAAATGAGGAAGATTACAGTCCAACAAGCACTGGAAAACAGTATAAACTGATGGCAGCTGAGAAATACACTCTCATACTTGTCCCTTCCTCTTCTTCCACCCTTGGACACAGGGATTGGCAAAATTTTTCTGGAAAGAAATGGTATCATCTTTTGTGGTTAGAAATGCATCTGTCTAGACAATGTGCTTTTCATTTGATATCCATTGGCAGCATTTTACTCTTCCAAATTTCACACGAGAAATGGGGGAAGGAAAGGGAAGAAGGTTTCTAACTTATATGCAGCTTCTTTTAAAAGGTGTGGATTTTGATGTAAATCAGTTATCAGGTTATGAACCCTTTCTCAGCAGTGCCTTTCATTTTCCTTACATGTAGATTAACAACACTGTGACATACTGCATTTTTGTTCCAGCATAATTAAAATGGTGCCTAGGAATTTTTAAATAGAGTTTTTGTTATAATATTGGCAGTTCAGAATGAATAGCCAATATAATTTAGGACTTCATAAAACATAGAAATAGCTCACTTGAAATAACAAAGGCCCTGAAGAAGCAATCTTTAAAAAAGGTTGTACTTCTCCATTCTAATTTTTGAGGGTTTACTTAGTGATAATTGTCTTAATAAGCACAAGACTGAAATGGAATGGGAAATTGCTCTGCTGTGGATGTGGCTGCAGCTAAGATCATGCATTTGAATGAATGAAACCATAAAACCAGTGAAGCACAGATTTCCTACATCATAGATGTTCTAAGTCCACATTTGCTTAAGACTGTGTCCATTTTTTAATTGTTTGTTTTACAGTTTGGTGATTTAAATGCTGTGTCCCCTGGAAATATGGATAAAGGTAAGCATTTTAGTATCTCCAAGGTTCTGTGTAAATTCTGTGTAAAGCTATAATGTCTCTGAGCAAAATAAATACTTGTGTTTTAAAAACACAGTCAAGGAGAATCTAGAGCTGTATCATCCTTTAAAGTACATGTATATGCTGTATGGATACATTGATATAATACAATAGCTGTGTATGTAATATGCCACCTGTAATAATGACTGGAATATTGTACGTTTGTTTTACAATAAGAATATTTTAAGGTGTTTATTACTGTCACAAAGACATACTCCAAATTTTATGCAAATTTTCTTACATCTAATAGGGTGGAGGAGGGTAACAGTTGTGGAAAGAAAGAAGAGTATACTTATGGATATTTAACTGTAGTGAATGCTTTGCTAAGTCAAGAAGCAGACTTGTACACAAGTAATCCGGGAGAAATTAGTTTCTTACATTCTCTTCATGTCCTATTTTGACATGCTTTCTTATACTGACTACTTGAATGATTTGGGGTGACCTCAGAACACTCAACTAGGGAGTACAAGAATGTTTGTCAAAATCTGGGGTCAAGTGACCACAACTCTCCTCACCTCAGTTTCCCTATCTGTACCTAAAAGTAACAACTCATGTTCATCATGTTTAGGAAATGAGGCATTTTCCAATATGAAGTTAACATTGTTTGTTAGACCTTTTGAGATTTCAGTTGTTTTTTTCCACATCAAATCTGTGTAGCTCAAGTGATCTAACCTGAACCTTTTTATCTATTTGAGATAACAGTTGACATTTTTCCATTAAAATCTAATTTTCCGTTTGTGCTTTATCAGATTGCTCCCTTCTATTTCAACCATTGCTTGCAAAATAAAGTGCCTTGTATTAGAAACTTCTGACTTTGTGGTAGTTACATGCTGATTTGTTTGTGCAGATGAGGGCAGCGAAGTTGAGAGTGAAATAGATGAAGAGCTGGATGAAAGTGGAGAGCCACAAGCGAAGAGAGAGAAAACTGAGCTAAACCAGGCATTCCAGGTGGGCTGCATGCAGCCAGTGCTTGAGAGTGGAGTACAGCAGAACCTCCTGAACCCAATTCATAATGAGCACATTGTTGCAACTACTCAGACTATCAGACAATGCAGTGCTACTGGAAATACATATACTGCAGTCTAATGTGAAACCTCCCCTGGCCTCCAACACATGCCCCATTGCATTAGCTGTTTAGTTTTAACATGAAAAAACAACAAAAAAAGAGAATAAGTCTGAAGGTTGACTGTTGTCAAATGTAACTGTACTGATCATTATTTTGTTGGAGTTGTTAAATGGAATGGGTGTACGTATTTTGCCAGGTCTGCTTAGAAACAAAAAAAATTTTGTAAACAAAATCATTTTACATTGGCCACTCAATATGAAGAGGTTTCTTTGTATCAAATGCAAGGAAGACTTTTGCAAAGTTTAATGTAATGTTTTGTCCTCATAATAATTTAAATTTTTTTCATAGTTTTAAAAATATTTTAATGTTAATTATTAGTTACTATGCTGATTTCATATAGATAGGTTTTTAATTAGATGCACTTCTGTGAAATATCAAAAGAACTATTTTCTTTGATTTACACTGGAGGCATACTTATTTGACAGCAGATGTATCAAATTTGTTATTAAAGGTGCTTTTCATCGTACTACGAGAAGACACTATTTTGATAAAATTGTGAGTATTCAGGGGGATTTTTTTGTAATAATGCTGGAGGGTTGAGAAGATCTCTTAGTTTCTTCCTGTGAGGAAGAAGCTGTTTAAATCATGGAATTGTATTAGAATGTGGTAATCTGTATGGCATAAATGTACCTAATTATCTGAACATGATGTAAACAATGCAAGCTTCATTTAAAATCAACAGTTTCAGATATTATTTGCATAACAGTTCCTCTGTTTTGAAGACTACTGATTCTATGTGTGAGGCCACTGAACAGATGCTTTTGATTGTTCAGTGGCACTGTAGTTGTTAGAAACTGAAGCTAAAATGGAAGTGACTTGATTATTGTTAATTTTAAGTGTATGTGCTACTTACGCTGAACTGGACATACAGGAAAACATTCCATTTGGATGACTTTCTTCTATTCCAGGTCTTTTCCTACTAGTGGTTCAATCTGCTGCTCTTAGAAAAGATGAATTATAGAATGCAAGGAATGTAGCAACCTGCATCATTTTCCTTTCAAAAACATTTCCTTGTTGTTAAAGTGGATTTAAATTTTTACAAAAATTAGACAAGGCAGTGTAACTGGCACACCTCACTTGTACTTATTCCCAATTGTGTAGAATTTGAATAGGTGGCTAGATGGACCATTGCCATTTAAGAATGTACATCAGGGATCATTGTACCTCGGCTATTACATGGTGCCTTAAACAGAACTGAAGCTAAGACTTAGTACTTTTTGTTATTCTTAACTCTTAAATTCATTCAACAAGGTGTGCCTGTCATTTTCAAATTCCCTAAGAAGTAAGGACAGGTTATACAGCCTTCAAAAGTATAAAAGGATTTTTTTATTATTAAATGATTTTAATATCCGTCTTAGAATGACAATAGACCTATTTTTTCTCGTTTCTAGCTGGATTTCACTTTAATAGAAATAAAATTTGCTTGGGAATTTGGAAAGCAAAACTAGCTTTAATACCAACTTCAAATGTCAAAATAGATTGACCACAGTCCCAAGCATGATTATATATTTTCTAAACCCTTGCCTACTTTTAATTTTAAAAACTAAAAAGAAATAAATGAGCAGGTACGTAATGCAGTGCATGTTTTCAATTTCTCTATTCTGTGGTGCATCAGCCAGATATTACATTTTAATGGGTAAATAATATCAGTTTATAGAGACAATATTAATTGACATTAATGAACTCAAGTTTTTCTTCGCAAACAGTTCATCATGCAGACACATTAATTTGCTATGCTAAAGTAGTGGAATTAAATAAGAAAAAAAAAAGCCAAAAAATGAATGAGAACACAAAAATATCAACTTTACAGGAAAGACCCTGTAAAAAAAAACTAGGATTCTTTTATTCTGATTTATCTAGTGTGTCTGAAAATGACTTTAAAGTCATATATACCAAATGGGAGAAGAGCATGTAAAATGGAAGTGTATTTATAGCAAACAAGTTTGTTGCTAGAGTTTACATATGCTCCAAATACAGCTGCACATAAACTAAAATGTCCTAACATTACTGGTGCACAAAAATAAATTTCAATCCCTTTGCAGACTTGTGAACCCATCCAGCTCATTCTGTGTAGGTCTAATTCCTACTAATGTCAGTAGATGGCTTCTGCCTCAGTAAAAAGTAAAAGTGAGGTTTATATTCATTATTGCTAAACTCATAAATGCACTGAATCTCATTATAGATTTTGTTGTCACATATATTGCTCAGTGTGTCCTGATTTTTCCTTAGAAATCAGCACATCTGTACCCTTCACCAAAAATGCTAAAACTAAGCTGTGATAAGTATTTACTCCCCTTCATTGTGCATTATAAGATGTTTACAAGTAAAATAGAGTGAAATAATTCAACTTTTTTTTCATTTTCAGCTTTTAAAAAATACTGTAGTAGTTGTTTCAATTTTTGTGTTTGTTTGCGTTTTCTTATTTTTATTCTTTCTTGGTTTAATGTTGAATTTGTTGTTGCTGAGAAAAGAGTACAGTTGTAAAAGGTAAATCTAGCTTGCTAAATGTGGTGGGACTTGATTTAGCTCTCCACTCCACTCAGTTGTTAACCGTCACAAAGTGAAAAACAAAACTAAACAAAAATCTGAATACAAAAAATGGAACGCATTTCATGGCTTCTAAAAACAATGAATTATCAAGGCAAATTGGAACTTTGACAGGTTCAGAAAGCTGACTGGAGTTCGTATTCTTATGCTTAAATTCTGAAGATTTACAAGATACTTTTAGAGCGACTGTCTTGCTGTGTCATGAACTTACAGATTCGGGGGTGTTTTGTTTCGTTTTTACCGGAATTTCAATCAAACACTTGGATAAAACATTTTGCACACTCTTGCTGTTTGACAGCTGGGTTTTAGTAGTCGTTGAAGTAGAGAGATACGAATACCTCAGTGTGTATTCTGTGATGTGTAGCGCGGGGCTGCACTGCCACACCAGCTCTGAAATCTGTTGTCAGTGCTGTGGAGGGGTGTAGCATGTGTCCACAGTGTGGACATCAGGAGAGCTGACAGGATTTATGTGTTTTATCTAAACTTTAAAAGGAATCCAGAATAATTGTTCCAGAGGCATTTCCCCCGTTAGCACAAAATAGCACAGTGGACAGTGTGGGGGAAGAGGTCTTGTTTGGACTACCTTTTCAAAGCACAGGGCCCAATTTTCAAAAGTTTTCTGTTCGTTAAAGTGTTTCGTTACATTTTCATCTTTCTTGTGCTAAATCGGGTTTACAACATTTTTTTCTTTTTTTTTTTTTCAGGTTTTTTTTTCCACTTGTACTGTAGCATGCTCTAAGCACCTTCATTTTTAAAAAGTTCCATAACAATTTGGAAAATAGATGTTAAATTATTCGCCTATAAAATGATGATTTACAGCATTACTGCCTTTAGTTCAAAAAAAACAAGAAAATAATGTTCTGTCATTCAGGAATGCATAGGTCTATATACAAATTTAATTTAAAGCAAAGTATTTTTAAGTATCTGAAACACTTCTTGTTTTATCTTGTTTTCCCTAGGAGAAATGGTCTGATATCTTTATCATTCTCATCATTGACATCTGCACTGTTTAGGAAAAAATCCATGTTAAGAGATGCACTGCAATCCAATTTAAGTCAGAATGCTTTTACAAAACAAAACCAACCACTGAGAGCCATAAATGTGCTGACAAAACCCCCAGATTTATTAGTAATGTAACTATATAACAACAATTTCAGAGTTTAAAATACAAATCTGAGAGAGCAAGATGAATTTCTGAAAATTGGGCCCTTGCCACACTAACAGGACATGCTCTTTGCATACGGTTTAAAGCAAATTGATAAATGGAATTCTAGTATCTCTGCTAATTTGTTTGGTGATTTAACACTGACAATAAAAACTGGAATAGAAGCATAAACACAGTGCTTAGTTCTAGTATTAGGAAATTAATTTGATATAATGCCTTGCATTAACCCTTTGAGCATTGTAAGTAACATGATGGGAACAAAGATTTTTAGATGATTTAACTAGTCCACCGAGCATATACTTTGAAATAGCTTTTAGTGTTGTAATTTTGTTTTTAATTATGTCTGAAGTAAATACTTGCATACAATATGGGGATTTTTTTGTATTAATAGGGGGCTCAGTAGATGTAGGCAAAATATGCATTGCCATTGATATGTACTGTGTAATATAAAACAGTACTTCAGCTCCCTGGTTTTCATAACTGCATATATATACAAAGAAAATCAAACATGATTCTACAGATAGGAAGTTGTCTACTTTAAGATGCCTTTAGAAGATAAAGGTTTAGAAAATATATTCAGCTATTTTGAAAATATCCTGAGATAGATTAGTGTTGGAATACTCTGGTACTGTAAAAGAGAAATCTTTAGGATTAAAAGAAGGTTTAGTAATAATAAAGTTTGCAGAATATTTGATGTGTTTGCATTGAAATTTTTTGGCAGTGTTTGTGAGAAACAGGAACAAAAAGTGCACAATTATGTTAATATTCCTTTTAAAACTCAGTCACTGCAATAATGACTAGCTAGAAGATGAAGGTATTTTATTAAATTTCACATACGAGGGTACAGTTTGGATGGCCCTTATTGAATGTCAGAATTTTAAAAGCAACCAAGAAATTGCACGAGCAAATATTTTTCAGAGCCCCTTTGTTCTTACAATTACTGCTTACTGGAACAAGGGAACAAGTGTAGCAGAAAGTAAAGATTCTTTCAACTTAGAGATAATGATGCCACCTTACTAAGTGAGAATACAGTACATTTTCTACTGGTTTCTCGCAATATCAGTCGGCAAACACTAAAGCAGCTGTACTTATTTAAGTCTAGCTGAGGGCAAAGAAAAAGGGTATCATTTAAAGTTATTTAAGGGAATTACGTCAGTAGTATAGTGCAAGTAAGTTGTAAACATTTTTAGTCAGTTAATGCAAATTAATGCATAATTAATTAACATAAATGCAATACTCAAAGGGTTTTAATTTAACAACTTTTTTTATTCATAATTTACTGTAAATGCTTCTGAGTTTGCATGCCTTGATCATTGCTGCTAGTGATTTTATGTGCCAGTAGACCTGAGTTTAATTTACCAGTTTAACTAAGAAATGGTAAAAGCCACTTACAAAGTGACTGCCTAGTGTTTGTTTGAATAAAATATGCCTTAGTTTGAAAATGATCATTTTAACTCGTTTTATTCTGTTTTTTTTTTCTCCTTTTCCTGTTGAAAAAAATAAATTGGCATTTTGGGATTGGAAGCCCTGAGTAGTTAAATATTTGGTAAGAATTGTTCTTGGAGATTGCTCATTAAGGCTGAAATTCACTGTAGAAAACAAGGCCCAGAAAAAGCCTGTGGGCATCAAATGAGCCTCACTTAACACTAATTCAGGAAGATGTTCTTTGTATGTTCTTAAGCACTTTCTTGGTTATGGTGCAAACATCTTACAGGAATTTTGAGTTCTAGATTAATTTTAATCTGAGATAATAAAGGTCGTTTTAGGAGGAATTCAGACTTCAGAGGAACAACCTTGAATGGATTGGTTTTTAACAGGAACTCAGTTCAATTCTTTTTGACTCACTGATACCAGCAAAAGCTTTTTACACAAAGAATATTTAATAGGTTCCGCAAGTAAAGTTTCCTTCCATACAATATTAAAGTGACTGCCTTGTATTTAAACATTAAATACCCATCTTAAAGTAACCCAGTTAAGCAATTTAAAATATGTTGGAGAAATATCACTTTGTACCAAAGCAAGTTGCCCATTTCCACACGTACCCACTGAAAATCTGGATTTACAGTTAATAACCAATGAGGCTGTTAAAGAAACTTTGAGTGCCTTTCAAAAACTTGGAAAATTGTGCCTGGGGTGGTAAACTTTAATTAGGTTAATTCTAGAGCTACCAATCAGTAATTTTATCATCACTCAGGGCTTTCTTACCTTCTAGGAAACTTCCCTTGTTGCATTTATTTTATACTGTATTTTTTTTAAGTGCCATCATTTAAATTTCACTTAGTAAGTGGCAGATTACATTATCCAGTCCCACAGCACAGAAACATCATAACACTAGGACATATTCAAACTCTTTATTTTTCAGTTGACTGAATATATTATGTAAATGAGGTAAGCAACTTTTTGTAGATTGTATGTGTGAGATAATGTAATGTTCTTTTCCAGTTTTTGGGCTACCGTTGAATATACTTTTTAATTATTTAAAGAAGACATCTTTACAGAATAACGTGATGGTTTTTTTTGTATAATGTATTTGATTTTGTAAATACGTATTTCCTGATGTGATTTTTGTGACAAATGCTAAATCTTTTAGTATATAATGTCCTCTCAAAACTGGCAGGAGCTAAATAATAGTTTGTTGGCAATTTGTATTGTGTACTGTACAATAACTGGGGACCTTTTATAATTATAAAAATATATATTAACTTTTAGTGTGTTGTATAAAAAATGACTGGAACATACTAAAGACAGTAGGATTTTTCTGAATATTTCAGACTTGAACTCAGGCTAGCTTTCTTGTGTTTTTCAAAACAAAATTGTGTCTTGTCTTTTAAAATCAATAAATTTGTTTTCTTGTTACAAACATATCTGAATGGCTTCAGTTTTTATGTAGCTAGATATTTTGGACTGTTGTACTGTTGATTTTGAGAGAAAAAACATTGCACTTACACCTTTGAAATAAGACCACTTTTTTTTTTATTTAACAACAGGACTAAGTAACAAGTGCATCTCAGATAGCAAAAAAACCCCAAGTATTTTGAATCCCAAAATCACAGAACTGCTAGGGTTGGAAGGGATCTCTGAAGATCATCTTATCCAGCCCACCCTGCCAAGGGAGGGTCACCTAGGAAATTTCAACTGAGTTGCTGTGATATTCCCAGTAAATAGAGACTGTAATGTCCTTATTCATTTCAATGTTAGCAGTAATTTCCCATTACAGATTTATGTAGTTAACAGCTAACACTGACAGGCATGCAGACTTTGGCCTCCACTAATTAGTGGTGTCAGTTTGGTACCAGAAGAACCTGCTTCTGCAATTTTTGCTGTAAATATTCTGCAATATGCTAGTGTGTTAGATGTTTTGACTATTTAAAAAAACATAGTTGAAGGCCTAATCTTACCGGTTCACATATTCTGTGGGTCTCTAGTATGTGTTGCAGGCACCATATAGGTTTCATATTACATTTCATATAAAGAAATGCTTGATTTTATTTTAATGGGGAGGACCCACCAAGTAGTAGATGCCAGGACATCAAAATAACAATTGGATACCAAGATTAAAACAGGTATTTCATGCAGTGCTGTGGTAAAGGTAGAAGGGTTGCAACATTAAACTTACTTTTCTCAGGATGTTCAGCCATAAATTGTGGTCCAGTCATTGTCTATTCTTTATTTTCAAATAAAGACCAAAATCTTAGTACAGTACACCTGTGGTCCCTGCGCTGCACCTTACTGTACAAGACTAAAGGTACACCAGTGACCAGTTGCAACTAAAGAGTTGTGGAATTGTCAAGATTGGAAAAGACCTTCAAGATGACCCAGTCCAACTGTCCACTCAGCACTGCCCCTGTCACCCATAAACCTCCAAACCATGTCACCAGACCCAAATGCTTCTTGAACACCTCCGGGGGTAATCCTCCACCTCTGTGGGCAAACTGTTCCAATCTGACCACCCTAACAGTGAAAAAGTATTTCTGACATCTGAATCTCCTGTCACAGCTTCAGGTCGTTTCCTCTTGTCCTCTCACTGCAAGCACAGCAGAAGAGATCAACTCTCACCTCACTGCAGCCTCTCTTCAGGCAGTTGTGGAGAGCAGTGAGGTCCAC
>WBMY01005849.1:8648-24734 GCA_013397315.1 Donacobius atricapilla
TTTTTTTCCCTGACACGTAAGCAAAGACCATCCGGGGCTCTCTTTTGGAAGAATATTCCCACACTTGTGCTGCTGTGCTAGTGGTTACTGAGAAGTAGAACTCGAGTGAGTGCTGCTCTCTTGCTGCTGTACTTGCTGCTTCCTGTGGATCCAATTTACATGTTATCTGTGCTGTCCAAGGGGGTCTGATAGAGAGGTCATTATAACACTTTGGTTTGAGGGGCATTAAGGAATCCATTTCAAGTCAGCAAAGAACCATTGTTATCACTCCTCTGCAGTGTGATTAATAATTTTGAGGTTTCTTCTCCCCCACCTACACCTTCCCATACGATATGTTAGTACAAAACCTTGACCTTGCAGTGAAAGATAATAACAGAACATATCTTGGTATCCATGTGATTAATACACCAGTCTGGGAGTCACAAGGAGACTTATGGAATACAACTAAGATGCTTGAATACATCAATGATCTCTTCGCGTTGTTCACCTTCTTACTAAATAATTTATCAGCTTAATGATAATCATATTCAAGTATCATAATTACAGCCAACTCTTTAAAAAACATCAATTCAAAAGCTAAAACTATAGCCATTCTTTCTTTCTCCCTCCCTCCACATTTTCTACCATTAGCTATTAATGCCAAAATATGGTCTTTTTTCATTCTACTGACACAATATAAAACCAAGGTAGATTTCCCATTTTTCATAAAATTTCCTTTCGCACTATTAGTTTCACTGATAGCAGGCTGGGAAATGTTGTTAGGCTACAAGATGGACGACACTGCAAAACCTCAGCATGTTAAGAAGCCATAAAATTTTACTCAGTTCATTTACTGCTACAGTCCAGTAACTCTATAGTAACAGTGTGCTATTTTTATTGTGTATTTATTTAAAGCTTGAATATTCCCTTTTCTGGGCCATCTAACCAAATTACTCTGGTTTCCTAACAAACTCTATTGCAGAATGTCAAGGGTGTGCTTCTGACCCAGGAGTCCTCTTTCCTTCAGATATCTTTTATGAAACAGCAGACTACTCTTTCAAGAATGAGTTATTGGGAAAAGTAAAAAAAAAAAAAAATAAAAAAGCAATAATCCATGAGTGAAAAAATTTTGCCTTGAGGAAGACTGTAGGGATAGGATAACAGAATCTGTAAAAGAAAAATTAAAACTTTTACTGAGACATGCAAGGACTCTACAGCAAAGGATCTCCACACATATTTAGTGATATCTTGTACCCTCTCACTTGATGCAAGCTTCTGTCTTACAAACAAATAAGTTTAAATCTCGTAATTCCAGGTAGCTCCTAAAAACTAAGTATTAATAACAAAATTTGTTTATGTGCGGTAGTTCAGGTAAATGGCCTAAATAGAAGGGGGGAAAAAAACCTCAAAAAATCAAACCCAAAACCAAGTAAGCTCTATCATTCTCAAACCAGACTGTGTCATTTTCTGCTTTTTGCTTCTTTTAACATTTTTACTTATTTGTCAATTTATTTATTTATTTATTAGCTTATCTGTAAAATACTTTTTCAATTAATAGCACTGAATAACATTTTGCATAAAATTTCAACATTTAGTTCAGGATTAGAGAACGTACAAAAAATTATATTAAATGGGTTTCTGTTCTTTAAATCTTGCAAAACAGCTGTAGAGTTTAAGGCCAATGACAAGGAGCAAGTGAGGTAAACATCTGGAAGGTGCACAATGCAAATGTGCAGTGATTAGAAACAGTATGGTGAGAAGTGGTCACAAGATGAAATCTCTCTACCTTTGCTGACTTTCTTGTCGAGATCACAATAGACAAAAGAATCAGAGTTTTCTCTACTACTCTAAAGAATTTTTTAAATGTTGCGCAATTTTGCACAAAAGCACCCAACAAACCCATGTCAGAGAGGCCAGAGCTATTGCACATGTGAGACTTTGGGTGTGAGTGTTGATCTGCTGGAGGGCAGGAAGGCTCTGCAGAGGGATCAGGACAGGCTGGCCATGGGCTGAGGCCAATTGTGTGAGGTTCAGCCAGGCCAAGTGCTGGATCCTGCCCCTGTGTCACAACCACCCTTGCAGCTTCAGGCTGGGACAGAGTGGCTGGAAAGCTGCTGAGTGGAAAAGGACCTGGAGGTGCTGGTTTCCAGTGGCTGAACATAAGCTGGAGTGTGCCCAGGTGGCCAAGAAGGCCAATGGCCCTGGGCTTGTGTCATCAATAGTGTGGCCAGCAGGACCAGGGCAGTGCCCATCCCCCTGTACTGGGGGCACTGGTGAGGCCACACCTCAAGTGCTGCGTTCACTTCTTTACCCCTTCACAACAGGAAAAGTATTTGGTTGCTGGAACCTGTCCAGAGAAGGGCAACAGAATGGAGAGGGGTCTTTAGAATAAGTCATACTAGGAGTGGATGAGGAAGCTGGGGGGACTTAGTTTGGTGTAAAGGTGACTCAGGGGACACTTTGCTCTTTACAGATCCCTGAGAGGAGGTAGAACCAGCCTATTTTCCAGGCAAACATTGACAGGATGTGAGGACATAACCTCAGGCTATGCTGTGGTAGGTTTATGTTAGACATCGGGAAGAATTTAGTCTCAAAAGTGTTGTCAAGCTTTGGAATGGGCTGCCCATGAAGGTGGTGGAGTCAAGATCCCTGGAGGTGTTCAAGAAATTACTGGATGTTGTAATTATTGCTATAGTCTAATTGTCATGGCAATTTCAGACAAAGGCTGAACTCAATGATCTTAGAGGTCTATTGCAACCTGAATGATTCTCTGATTCTGTGACTAATCAGGCCATGGTATAAGCAAAAAAATCTATTCTGCAATCACCTATGCTATTAAATAATCAGGTGAGATTGAGCCTAGTCCATCTACTGCTCGGTCAGATTTCATTCTGACACAGTCTGGGGTTAATATTATTTTGGGCTAGTAGGTAGTGTGGAGGCAGTGATTGACTTTGAGAGATAAATTAATGTCCCTAAGTCCAAGCCGGGCTGGACCAGAAAGTGGTTCACTCCTGATTTCATCAATTAGCATAGCTGTAGTCTCTGTTTGCTAACACCTTAGCAGGAGGGCAGGGTGCCTGTGGACTTGGGTCACCAAAGTCACATTAGTGAGAGGAGAACAGAAAAGTGTTGCACAACAGCAGCTGTCCTTGTTAAGGCAGGGGAGATCCATCTCAGAGACAGCCATAAGATAACAGGGCATCTAAGGTATTTCATCTGGGCTCCCTATTCAACCCAAAGGAGCCATATCTGGAGAGAAATTCATTCCAACAACTAATAATTTATTTTGCAGCAGAGTAAATTGTCCTTGGGAATAGCTTAATGTCTCTTTAAGAAAGAACCTAGATGACTATTTGAAACTGGATGCTTAGTTTCCAGATGGCTATATTTACACCAGACAATCTTAATGCATGATTAGAAGTTGCCAACTGCACCTAAGTAATGAGGAAGAATCTATTTAACATAGAATAAAGTAGATGTTCATAAATTAATTATGAGAGCCTCATAAGGACCAAGCACAACGGTACCTACAAGACAAATTGGTAGCTGGAACAGCTTGCAAGTTGCCTTTTAAAAATTCCTGCCCATATGAACAAGGAGGATCTGACCAAAGATGTTGTTAACAGCACAGTGTACGCAATCTGTGGTTCGGGAAGTCCCAACCTCACTGATGACTGGAAAGTGTATATATAGTGAGGTAAAAATAACTTCATACTTTCAGTGTATGCCAAAATCTTTCCATTGGCATCTGCAACCTAAGTCAGAAACTAAAGGAAGGATCAAATGGTTTGTATTAAGATTTCTATGAACACACCCCACTATTTAAAAAAAATAAACAAAAACAGAAACAAAACAACACTCCCCAAACACCTCCAAAAATCTATTTATAGTTTTCCGCTTGAGAATTCCATGGTATGCAAGCCATAAATTTCTCCCTGGAGCTGAAATTAAGTATATTTTTAATGAAGATATCAGAGTTTTTTCCTAACAATTTCCAGGAAGAGTGTGCCCATTAAAATTCCTTGTGAAATGTTCTACCTTTGTAATGTTCAGTAAATAATGTGCGTTTTACAGCTACTTGTCATGTTTTAACATGGATTTAGATTTCAAATCAAGACACGAAGAAGAAAGGGAAGTTGATATTTGGAATTTGTTCTGTGAACACTATCAATTCATTTTAAGACAAAAGGATCAAAATGTTGAGGTTTCACATGGAGCAATGAATTGCATTTAGAAGCATCATAGAAGCATAACCAAAAACAGGTGCTAAATTTTAGACCGAGTACACGTATAATTAATGTATGATGTTATAAACATTATCCTAATCACCATTAATATAACAGAGAAGACATTCAAACAGTGATTTAAAATAGAATATTTTTCCTTTTTCAAAATCAGACAATTTAAGATTATGAAAACAAACTGAATGCACAATGATATTTTCTCCCTGGCTAAAGTTCTTTGGAATGGCATATTTCTGTAAAATATTTCAGTTGGACTGTGTCAGCATTTTTTCATGTAGAATGGTTGTCTTTTTTGTTTGTGCTACCAATTTTCCTCAGATTTGAAAAGTTTTATGAACGTTTTTGATGGTGTAATGTACACTGAAACCCTTTCTGCACTTTCTTCTAAGTACAGGATTTTTGTAGTTCATATAAGTTTCTTTTTTGTGATGATGGGGACAAAATTTACAAAGAGGAATACACATGAAACAGAGAAGCAAAATAATAGCAATAATAAGAAATAAAACATAAAGCCATCAGCTGCAATTTAATTGTCTTGAACCTTGAATTGCATCATTAACAAAATCTGGAGGCTCACTTCTGCTACGGCTGGGAAGATGATGATTACAGCTGGTGTTATGAAGATATTGCTTTCTACTGGTAATGGAATGAATTGGACGCATAAAAGTATATAGAGCTTGTGTCCCCCTACCCCCAGGCCACGAGAGAGGGAGCAAGATGTGTCCATTTACATTAAGGTAAAAGGTTTTGAATGTATTTATTGCAAAGATTCACGTTAAAGACTAGGAGATCATGAGGACTACGCCACAGACATTACCCAAGAGATGGTGAACATACATTAAAATTAAAAGAGAAACATGTATAAATTAATCAAACAGTGACTATGGGTGCTTTTAGCATTTTTAACACCAGTTGGGGAACATTTAAGAATCAATATGTGTAGTAAAAAACAGCCTCTTATAGCAAAATATCACACACTCTTCCCAGAATACCTAATGT
This sequence comes from Donacobius atricapilla, assembly GCA_013397315.1. NCBI lineage: Eukaryota > Metazoa > Chordata > Aves > Passeriformes > Mimidae > Donacobius > Donacobius atricapilla. The sequence continues at coordinate 13,874 of WBMY01005849.1, forward strand.
CAAGTTCCAGACAATTCTACTGACCAAAGCAAAATGAAGCAAATTCAAGTTGGTAAACCAAACTGAGTGATAAACTGGGATTGAATGCAGCATTTTTGAAAGGGATAATTTTCCCAATCAAGAGAAGAGCCCTGCTTTTCACAAGAAAGGAATGTCAGACACTGTTTAGTGCATGCTCTCAGCCACAAAGAATTTCATGGGATTGTGTGAAATGAATATTCTGCCTGTGAAGTCTGAAATGTTATACCACAATGAAAAGGAAGTACCAGCATGAAATGAGAAAACTACAGTTTTCCCTTTCGACTGGTAATTTAAGAGATAAATAAGGAAAACAAGGATTAGAATACAGACCACCTTTCTTTTAGTGGAGTATCAGAGGCATGAAGCTTCCAAATTATGTTTTCTTTTTCATGCTCTCCCCCTGTGAATATTGATGAGCCAGTATTTAGCCAGGAATGCCTCAACAGAAATCACAAATTTACACATATATTTAGGGGATAGGGCTGTCCTTGGGTAACAGAAGGACTCATTCAGGTGCAGGAAGGATGATTTTTAAGTAAGTGCAGTAAGCACTTGGTTATAGAGAAGGAAACATGAAAACTAGGAATAAATCAAAAACATTGCAGAAAATTTTACCTCTTGTCTCTAAACAAAATTCCCAGACCTACATGGTATTCATCTTTTTAAGTGCTGGTTTAAACAATGAAATGTGGCATGTAATGTCCCAGTAAAAATCCTTTATGTATGAAAACTGAATTCAACATGATATTCAATACTTGTTCTCACTACATATCTAGGAAGACAGGTGGCAAATGTTTACTCTGATCTTACATCAGTTTAAGAAAAGTAAAACATAGAATGGAAATATATATCTATCAAAGCCACAATAGAAAAGAAAGAACAAACAAACAAAACCCCCCCAAAAAACAAGATGGGGATTTTAGAATAAAGAAGAATAGACATTATGTAAACTTATAACACAGAGAAAAATAAAAACATCAGAAAACTATAAAGAAAAGAGGACGAGTGTAAGCCTCAGAAGAACCTTTTACAAATCAACCTATCCAGGATACATTTCAGGGAAAAATAAAATACAGCAAAACCATAAGACTATTATTCAAAAAGAAGACTCTTTGCCCCAAGGCTGTAGCTGAGGCTGGGGCTCATCAACCCTTGCTCCCTGCCGACTTAAAGAAAAGAATTTCAAATAAGAGAGGTGGAAGAACAAAAGATGTGAATCTCAATGCAACTAATGAAAGGAAGAGCAAATTCCACATCCCAGCCTGTGCTAACTCAAGACATAGGAAAAAAAAGAAACACAGTGGAGTTCCTTTTTCCTCTTTTCATTTGTTAACTCTTGAGAGAGTTAGCAAAACAAAACAAAACAGAACCCAAACAAACAAACAAACAAAAGTAGAGCCAGAACATTCCTGAATGGAAACTTCAAACATGCAAAGTCAAAAATAAAGCTTCCATAGGCAGAGAAAGTCTCCTTGAATATATTCCTCTATGCATGCAAGTGTGCAAGTTCATCTATTTTTCACCTCTAAAGTTATTTCAGGACACATTTTCTGAAAGAAAAAATAAAGAAACTTCACTCATCCTTCTGTTCTGTACTTCTTTCTTTGTCACCAAATTTTCCTATTACAAAAGTCCTTATTACTTAGTTTTTCCAGACAATGTCCCAGTAAACTCTGAAGTCTTTTTAGGTTACTTGTGACTCCCACAGCTCTTCTTCAGTACTAGGTTGTTTGGGTATTTTTTCCAACTGCTAGGTTTTACTTTAAGAAATATTGTTTTCATCAGTAGACTTTTATAGAAGTTAGCCAGGAATGTATGGTCCAGTGTTCACTGTGATGATGAAATACAGTGTAGAGTGATGAAGAAACTCAAAAGTTTTCAGACTTTCAAGTTGTTTGAAAGCTTATTTTTTGATTTTTTTGAATGTTAATAACAGTGTTTCATATGAAAATCTATTCTTCAGAAAATTACTGAGAAAAAACAAAAAAAATTGTACTGAATTAAACAAAAAAATATTAAGTCATGATAACAGGAAATGTCACTTTGGTTTAATTTTTTATTATTAATATTTTCTCCTTTTTTTCACGTTTCTTTTTAAAGTGTCTTTCATTATTATTATTATTATTTTATAATTGAAATTCCAAATCTTGTCAAAGTAGAAGTCCTGAATTAATACTGAAATGAGAATAAAAACTTTGGAGAGCTAACATTTGAAGAAATGAATTTTAATGCTGCTTTAAGAGTTTGTAGAAACACTCTTACACCATGCCCAGCCATATATATGATGGATCCGTGACAGTTCAGAGAATAGTAATGAACAAACAGAACCATTCCTAGCTCTGGTCTGATTTTAAATCAGCTGAGAGGTGGCAGTGAGATATTTGACAAAAGACTTTAGCACTCTGACATTTTTAGATATGTCTGTGCTGTACAACCCTATGTCAACTCGAGATGCCAGGCTGTCCTAGGGTGACTTTACAATGCTTGTATCCCCTGTTGTCTGCTCTGTTTGTGCTGCATGTTGAGTTCTGTACCTTTAAGACTGGTTCTGCGAGTGGAGCAGGGAAAGAAGAGGTGTGCAGTTTGTTTGGAGAGCAGCTCTCCCTCCTGCTCTGGTAGCTTGTCTGAGGCAGGGACAGCAGAGGNTACGCTGCGTGTATCCCCAGTTGTCTGCTCTGTTTGTGCTGCATGTTGAGTTCTGTACCTTTAAGACTGGTTCTGCGAGTGGAGCAGGGAAGGAAGAGCTGTGTAGTTTGTTTGGAGAGCAGCTCTCCCTCCTGCTCTGGTAGCTTGTCTGAGGCAGGGACAGCAGAGGGACAGAGGTCTCTTTGCTTTTAGTTTGTTTTAGCTAGCTGAAGCAGAGAAGTTCCCTGGAGTGTGGGTTTGTTTTTGTTTTGTTGGGTTTTTTTTGGGTTTTTTGGGGTTTTTTTTTTTTGTTTTTTTTTTTTCCCCTTGGGCTGTTTTNTTTGTTTTTTTCTTTCCCCCTGGGACTGTTTAAACCTGCTCTGGACTGCAAACCTAGAGGAGCACCAAGGGCTCACACTCGTGGCCTACCGGGGCCTGGACCTCCGGAGGGACTGGGACTGAGAGGAGACTGGAAGAGCTGAGCTACGCCCACAGCAGGGATTTTCTCAAGTTCGCCATCTCTCTTCAGAGCGGCTAGAGGTTTTGTCATTTCATATTACTCATTTCTTATGCTTGTGGGCAATTTGTTTGTTAAATAAATAGTTTTTTCCACTTTTCTCCAAGGAAATTCTTTTCCCAGACTGGTATGGGAAGGGGCCATTTGAGTTTGCTTCCCAGAGGGAACCCCATTCAGAGGTTTCCTCCCAAATTTGCCCTAAACCAGGACAAAGGCCTTTTATGCTTAGGCTTACAGCAATATACTGGTGGTGTACTGTTATTAAAGATTCTTNTTGAAATTCCAAATCTTGTCAAAGTAGAAGTCCTGAATTAATACTGAAATGAGAATAAAAACTTTGGAGAGCTAACATTTGAAGAAATGAATTTTAATGCTGCTTTAAGAGTTTGTAGAAACACTCTTACACCATGCCCAGCCATATATATGATGGATCCGTGACAGTTCAGAGAATAGTAATGAACAAACAGAACCATTCCTAGCTCTGGTCTGATTTTAAATCAGCTGAGAGGTGGCAGTGAGATATTTGACAAAAGACTTTAGCACTCTGACATTTTTAGATATGTCTGTGCTGTACAACCCTATGTCAACTCGAGATGCCAGGCTGTCCTAGGGTGACTTTACAATGCTTGTATCNATGGGAAGGGGCCATTTGAGTTTGCTTCCCAGAGGGAACCCCATTCAGAGGTTTCCTCCCAAATTTGCCCTAAACCAGGACAAAGGCCTTTTATGCTTAGGCTTACAGCAATATACTGGTGGTGTACTGTTATTAAAGATTCTTGCCTTGCCTCACCTTTTCCTCATTAATGCCTACATATCCTTTGAATGAAAGGATTTCTACCCAACAATAAGATGTAAAGCATTTATTTTATTCTTTATTATCAGAGGATTTCCTTTACAACACAGAGTCAGGTAATGTGACATGAGCTCAGCTAAAACCGTGTTGTCTCCAGGAAACAGTTACTGCAATTTCTGCATCTCCCAATAGGCTCTTCTGTTTCCCGGGAAGACAAGTTTATTTTGCCATTCCAATACTCCAGGGCATTAAGGGACTCAGGTGAAAGCTAGGCCTTACTAGATAGCAGTCCTCACTGGAGAGGATTTATTACAGAACCCTCTGGACACAGCCCTGGATAACATTCTCTGGGATGATCCTGTTTGAGCAGGATAGTTGGGTCAGATGATGCTCTGTGGTCCCTTCCAACCTGACCCACTCTGTGATTCTTTCATTTCAGGTTGGCAGCTTGTTTCAAAAAATCTTCTTGCTGAATGTTGGCAGGACAAGGCAGGCCAAACAGCTGTGACATGAGTGAACAGAGAAAACTTTGTGACTGTGGAATTGCCACCTGCAAGTATGTGCTCCCAGGCTGTACGTCATTTCCAAATAAACTTGGAAACTAACACATTGTCTGCTGAGAAGGCTGTTAAAAGATCCTTTGTGTTGCTCTTCTTTATTACCTAATATTGCCCCAGAGCAGACTGCATTTGAGAATATCAAGTCTTCATTTACCTATACATAATCAATGAATCTTAGAAAGAGCTCTAAGTGTTCAGATTCTATGGCAATGGGATGGCAACTCCACGCATACAATTATCAAGGCAATTAGTGCCTTAGAAAATTAAAATGCAACAAGCTTGATTTGCTATGTTTCTCCAATCAAACCACAGAGGCAATTGTGCACAAAGCTTTAAAGGGAATGAGGGTCAATTCAACCCCTGTCAGTATCATACCTACTTTTGTCACACAATAGAATTTGACAACATGATAATGCCATCACTTTGATTTCAGGAGGCGAAGAACACGGGAAGTGAAGAAAGCTTTTCTGAATTCCCTGTAGCTCCTACTGATCGAAGAACTTTAGATAAAAGAATGAAAAATTGTTTAAAATATATAATAAAAAACTATTTCAACTACCATAAAAGTTACTGCTATGAACATAGCAATCATCTTCAATATGATGTAAATTTTCTGAAACTACAAAGGATTTCTTATCAAACTCTTGCCTCTTTAAGGGAAGTTTATGTATGTTTTTGTTTGATTTGGTTTTAAATTTTATTGTCTGCAAAAATATCACAGGGAAACTGTGAATGCATGACAAAATCTGAGATATATTCAGTGATTCAACCAATGAATTATTTAAGCCTACAGAAGAAAGTTGTGTTGTTTTGGTTTTGGGTTGTTTCTTTTTGGACGGGGGGTGGGGGTGTTTGTCAGTCCCATTCTTATTGAGGGAAGTTTTAAGCAGCATACCATTATCTATCTCTTACTATAAAATATGCAGGAACTTTGCTATGCAACTTGTTTTCATATCACTGTTTTCAATGATCAAAAAAGATCCTTCCTTTCTTATGACTCTTGGCATGGCTGCTGGGAAATGAAAGTTGAAAATGCTTGAATAGATAGAATATAGGAGATTTATTCAACAATTGAATTATTTAATTCTACATAAGAAATGAGACCTATAAGGCAACACTTCTGTTTGCAATTCTCCAGGCTTTTTGGGGCTTATTTGATATACAATTTCCTTAATGGCTTACTGTGGTGTTTGAATCTTATTATTTATTTTTCTTGAAATTACTACAGTAAAATGACTGCTGGAGAAAAATCTACACTGAGACAAGTTTTGCTGATCAATTAAAGCCCCATTTTCTCTCAGCGTCATAAGTGTAAATCAGGAATAACTATTGACTAAAGCATTTGTAGTGAAGTTACTCTAGATTTACTGACATGAGTGAAAGCATAATGGAGTCCCTTAGGTTTGTTTTTTTTTTTTGCTTAGATAGTATTATTAGATCTATTGAAGTGCCAAATGGATACTCACATGTGTTTGAATTCTGTTGTTTCACTTCACACTTCACAGTAATTTTAAATTTTGTGAGTATTGCTCTCCTCAAGGCAGGGAAAGTGATGGTAAAAAAAACTTTAAATAAAAATGCATTGTTTGGTTCTATGCCTCAGTTGTTCCTTAATTTGTGGCATAATTTTACATCTGTAGATCAAAGTTGCATGAAGAAAGGAGAAAACCTGAGATGACTTGGAATTAAAAGGCTTGCTGCCATGGGAGAGCTCTGGCTGTGACTTAGCATATTTCACCTAATTTCACCTTGTTTACCTTTGCTCTGATTTCAACTGTTATAATAATTTGGTGAAAAGAACAAACATTTTACTGACTTTACTTAATAACTGTGCTGTCTAAATATTCATCCTTTTATGAGATACAACTTTCTAGACTTTTCCAGGGGCTTATATGAGTTATAATTAGTTGGGTTGCTTTTTTAAAAAAAAGCAACAATGAATTAATATATTTTTACTGGCTCAGGTAATAAGCGAATCTGCAAATAACGAGGATTCGAAAGAAGATGTCCTGATCTTGGGTTATTTCGTAGCAATACTATAGACCATTTTTATTTCCCTTCTCAAATTTTCTTTCTTTCTAGAACAGGATATCCAACCTTCTACAGTCATCCTTATGAAGTGTTTATAGAAATTTTGTATATTTTTAAGGAAGAGATGAGAAATTTTAACATGCCTACTTTTTTCCTTTTTTTTTTAATTCCTCTTTTTAATTATTCTTCTCGAATATTAGAACCAATGATACAATGACAAACTTATATACTTACCAATGTTATTATGAAACAAGGTATTTGGAATATAGTTATGTGGGTTTGTAGGAAAGCTGCCTTGAAAAAGAGACCCTGGTTAAGCTGTGTGATAAATTTCAGTGCCTAGGTTCATATTAGCATATTGTTATTTCTAGTGTCATGTGCAGACAAAATGCCACAGCATTGCATTTTACACTACCATTTAACAATACACACAGTGTGAAATCAACTAAAACTAATAGGGAAAGTGGTGAACAACACAAAGACTTAAAGCAAGATACTTGATTGCAGACCAAAGTAGTTATTTTGTGCAGAATGGGCTTATTTAGTTTGTTTTGTATAATACCTCAAAGGAATGCTAATGAAGACAACATGTCTCATTAGAGAAACATAAGATTTCTTTAATTCATTTAATTTGTTTGTTTGTTTTTGTTGTTGTTCCTTCCTTTTCCTTTTCCTGTTCCTGTTCCTGTTCCTTTTCCTTTTCCTTTTTCCTGTTCCTTTTCCTTTTTTCCTGTTCCTGTTCCTTTTCCTTTTTCCTTTCCTTTCCCTTTCCCTTTCCCTTTCCCTTTCCCTTTCCCTTTCCCTTTCCCTTTCCCTTTCCCTTTNTCCTTGTTTTAGAGATTTGGGACAGCCTTTTGTAGAGGCACCAGGTGGTCACGGACAAAGGCGGCCTCAGGGCATTGTATCTCTGGGGCAGGCAATGCGGGTTTTTTCCTGACGTTGAGACCACTTTTTCCAGAACTGCATGGCAGTTACTGGGAGACCATCTACTGGACATTTTGTCCGAGGAGTATGACGTGGACGCAGTAAGGCTTCTTACTGTTTGGAAGTGTTTTGATGTGGATTTTTGGAATCTTGGTAGTTCCTCCCGCTCTGGGGATTCTGTGGATGCGGAGATCTCCTTGGCTGTCCTCCCCAGCCGGGACAGGGACGGAGAGGGTGGGGCTGGTCACCGGTCTGCATGCACACGTTTGATGCCCACCCCTGCCTCCGGGGAGCTGAAAGACGGGGTGGGCAGCCCTCCCTCTATGCATTTCTGGCACATGAGTGTGAGGAGCAGCTGGGTCATGCTCTGCTGGTGATACAGAGATATTGAGGGGCAATGTATTGCCCTCACTGTCGGATTACTATGACATATCTACGAGCTGCAGCGGGAGGTGAGCTGACCCTGCCTGGGGCGATTCGGCAACAGTGTCGCCGCCTGCCCCTGCTGCGGTGGTGGGGGCAGTTGTGCCTGTCTCTGTGCCACTGCCACACCTGCACAGTCTGAAGGATGCCCAGAGAGTGAGGTCCCGATTGATCTTTTGTCGGACTCCACCGCTGTGGGCGGAAAGCCCCTCCTGCCCCGCTTGGGGCCGATGGGACCTGCTCTAGGGTCCCGTGCTGTCGGGGGAGCTGTGCTGGCGGTAGTCCTGGCCTCCCCCACCCCTGTCCAGCGCTGATGTCCAGCGCCGATGTCCCTGGCCGGGGTGCGGGACAGCGCCTGGGCCGCACGAGCCCCACCTCTGCCTGTGCCTCAGTCCCTGCCCAGGCCAGCTGAAGGGGACTTCGCGCAAGCCCCACCTTGCCCTGAGCTGGGCGAAGGGGGCTCTGCGCGGGCCCTGGCCCTCCCCGAGCTGGGTGAGAGGGGCTCTGTGCGGGCCCTGGCCCTCCCCGAGCTGGGTGAGAGGGGCTCTGCGCGGACCCCGGCCTGCCCTGAACCTGGGTTGCCTGCTCTGCCGGGGCCCACAGGTGCTGCCGGTGCCCCTGTGCTGCAGGTGGGGTTGGGCCCAGCGGGGGCTGGGGGGGTCCCGCAGCCCGCGTCGGGCCCACCTCCCACGAACCCTGGGACTGCGGTAGATGCCGATCCCCCGGTGTTCACCTTTGGCGTGAATGGAGAAGCAGCTGTTATGAGGCCGATGCTCGCCAGGAGCAAAGGGGCCCGGGCTGGAGGGTCATCCCCTGCTGGCCTGTGGACGCTGCCCTGGTGTCAAGTTACCGTGTGTCCCAGAGATCACGTGTGTTTCTGGGAAGATGTCAAAGCCAAGGTTGTGGAAATGGGGGTTTGGGAATTGGCAGACGGCCTCCTGAGCTTGAAAGATAAGTCCCCTGGCCCTGCTGGTGCAGACAGGAATGTGATGTTCAGTGGTGTTAAGCCGACTTCCAGTCAGGGGACTGGTTCTGCCGTTGTGGACTCCACAGGACAGAACCTACCTGAAACTGTCACCTTACTGTGTGGGCCCCAAGATTTCCCTGTTCTCGGAGGTACTCCTGTTAACACATATCAAATTTTTTCATGGAAAGCTATGATGGATCTATGGGATAAGGTTGGGTGGTTTGGTTTAGGGTCTGGTAAAGTCATGCATCTTCTCTGTATTTTCAGTGCAGACACACATTTTCAGGCAGACACACGCCTTTTGACATACGTCATCTAGGTCATATCCTTTTTCAGCCTCTTGAATATGAGATGTTTGAGTTGAGGTGGAATCAATTGGCAGCCGCGCTGATAGTGCAGAATACTGCGCTGGATCAACAGGATCCCAGGCATGGGATTGGACTTGATGTGCTGCTGGGTATGGGTGACTTTGTTGACCCTAGCAAGCAGGCTGCCTATCCTCCTCTTGTACTCAAGCAGTGCCAGGAGACGGGTAAGGTGGTGATAATTCGAACCATTGAAATGGCCACCCTGAAGGAGGAGTTTGTGAAGGTGGTTCAGGGTCCTGAGGAATCTTTCTTGTGATATGCTGAGAGACGCACTGCCTGCATGGAGAGACAGGTTGCCAGATAACACGGCAAGATAGCTCTTGGTCAGACACCTTGCAAGAGGTAACTGGAATGCCGCTTGCAGAAAGATTATTGAGGCCCTTCCTGGTGATCCTTCTCTGACGGATATGGCCATAGCATGTGCAAGAATAGGCACCACAGGTTGTAATATAGTTGCAGTGGCTACAACTCTGACGTCGGTCTCACAGGGAATGCAGGGCAGGCGGTGGAAACAGGGAAATGCACAGGCCAGCAAAAGACAAAGAAAACACAGAAGGTGACAACTCCCTTTTTTTGTGTGGTCAGTGTAGATGGCAGAATCATCTTGCAAACCCCTGTAAGGCAACAGTCCATGTTAATGGTCAGCCTTTGCCAAGCTCGGGAAACGGGAGACGGAGCGCGCCGGGGAGATGCACACAGACACAAGCTTCTCTCCCAGCCTTGGAGCCAATGCGGGTTTGCTCGGCCGGCTTGCAGCCAGCACCCATGAATCAGCAGGTGTCGATATCTCCACAGCAACAACAGTAGTGCTGAACTCTTGCGAAGTTCACAAAGTTCCCCTGGATGCCTTTGGGCCCTTGGGAGGGGGCATGAGTGCCCTTCACATGGGAAGGTCTAGTGCCACTCTTCAGGGTATTGTTGTGCATCTAGGGGTCATTGATGCGGATTACACAGGACAAATTTGTGCTATGGTTTCCACACCCACCCCCTCTATCACTATCCCTGAAAAGCCTCAAATTGCTCAACTTGTCCCCTTTCAGTTTTCTGTTCCCAGGACTGAGGACCAGTTGTGAGGGGATGGCTGCTTCGGATCTACCTGGCCACCTCCAGTTCACTGGGCCACTATCCTGACCGGACAACGTCCCGAGATGTGGTGTACCCTGTCCATTCCTAGTGGAACACTGTCAGAAATCCACCTCCATGGACTGATTGACATGGGTGCGTACCTGACTATTCTTTCTTTTGCCACATGTCCTCCAGACTGGCCCTTAAACCATGCAGACAGGCCTGTCATGGGATTGGGTGGAACAGCGCAATGCTATGTGAGCCAGCAGCCTGTGCTGATCACAAAATTGGAGGGACAATCAGCTTTGGTTCAACCCTATGTCACTGTAACCTCTGCAACCTCTGGGGGCGGGATGTGCTGGAGGCTTGGGGGGGTACGCATTGGGACAGATTTTTGATGGTGGCCACTGCGATGAAGGACGCACAGTGTCCTACACCTCCTATATGGGGGCTGGTGGACAAACNTGGCCACTGCGATGAAGGACGCACAGTGTCCTACACCTCCTATATGGGGGCTGGTGGACAAACCTGTCTGGGACAACCCGTGGCCCCTGCCTGAAGACAAAC
>WBMY01005856.1:6411-30165 GCA_013397315.1 Donacobius atricapilla
GGAGAGAGGCTTTGGAGCAGAGATGCTAAAATGTCACAGTGTGCGATGTCCTTGTCAGGTTTGGATGCGTTGAGAGCCCCCTGACACTCGGTGTTTTTGAATCTGTGCAAAACCTCCGTTTCTCCGGGAAATGAGAGAAATGCAGTTTTGATCAGCTGTCAATGATAGCTTGCAGGTAGAGAGATGAGATTTACAAGGTCCAAGGTTGTACAGTACTTCTCTGGCTCGTTATGGGTGAGTATTTGAGAAATAAATGTATCAGAGTAACAGCGCTCATCCTGCATTCGGTGTGGTCTTTTGTGGGTTGTGAAAGCACCTTGGATAGAGCAGGGACCCCAGTAGACATTCCCCCTACTGCAAGTGAGGTGGGAGTGTGGTGAGAAAAAATAGAGATCACTGCTTTGTGCACAGATTTCTGCCTGCTTCCGCTTGGGCACAAGACAGAGGTTTTTTAAGAACCTTTCATTCCTTTACAATGGAGGTTTTTTGCTTGCTTTGGGAAGGAAGGTTTCTGTAGAGTTACTTCAGAGGGGGTTACCTCTGTGGCTGAGGCTACTTGGTTTGATTCTCCTCAGCCTCTGAATTTCAGGATCCCATTTAATCTGGGTCATTGCTGTGGATCTCCCTCTCTTTTAAGTCATCTCTGCTGCTCTCAGGTCTGATTTTTGGGTTGACTGTTTCTAAAAATAAAGACTGGTAAGACCTCAGGAGAAGTCCTTTATGCGTTTGCGATAGCTAACTCTGAATACACTGTACAGGAAGAGAATCTGCCTTCAAGGCTTGACGCAGGTGAGGAAAAAGGACAGAATTTACATCAACTGAGGAACTGTCAAGCAGTGTGAGCTATGACAACAGCTCCTTAGTACCTTCCCACATTTATTTGTGTTCCTTCCTTTCCTCCAACTTCTACTGCTGGCTCTCGTGGCATATTTCAATGTTGACTTTTGCCCACTCTGGGTGGAAAACCAGTCATGCTGAAAAAGATTAGCTAAACCAACATATATCAGCAAGGATGGTATTAGGTGGCATTTCTCCTTTGATATGGCCCATGTGAACATGTTTCAGCATATGTAGAATTCCTAAAAAAACCTGGTCAGAACTGTGCTAGTTGTTGGCGCTTATTAACCTGTTTCAACATATAATAAAGATTTTTTATTTTTTTCTGATTGATAAGATATCAGAGGAGAGAAGGAACTAGTGAAGAACCACATCCTTAATTCCTCAGTCATGTAGTCACATCTGCTCAGTTACAGAACCTTTTGCTTGGTCTGTAATTGGAGACATTTTGTCTGGGTTGAGAGAGGTCAGTAGCAGAAGAAGGAGATTTTTGAATTTTCAGTTGTTTTTTTATTTAGTACTGTACCTCAGTTTTCTTTGACAGATTTGGTCATCATGAAAAACTTCAATTTTTTTTTCTTTGCTCACTCTTCTCTGCCTCTTTGTTTAATGTTAAGAGTCTACCTACCATTGTACTTCGTTGTTTGTGGGTTTTTTAAAATTGGCAGACATACCTATAAGTATTACTTCCATTAGATAGCATGTTGAACTGATTAACCTAGTTTCCTGTGCTCTAGTTTTTCTTCTTAATACTTTTTGCAGCCACAAATATCTTGCAGTTGTGTGGATAATTCAACAGAATGGAGGACATGCTTTTCCAATTGTGTTCACAAGGAGCTGTTGTGAATATCAGTTTGGAATTTTATTGTGGAATTGTCACTTATTGTGGCACTAGACCCTCAAGATATGCAAACTTCTGTAATGGAAAACAGCTACCTATCATCAGTGCTTAAAATAAACATTTCTTTAGTCCACTAATGCTGTTCCATGTGTATTGGGTGAAGTTAGGGTGAAAGAAACTTTTTCAATTGGTGACTCTTCAAGAGTCAATTCAAAAGATCTGCCTTTGAGATTATTTTCCCCCATCTTTGTTTCCTAAAAACAAAGGTAAATTCTGTAGTGCTGATGCCAGAAGACTTATGTGCCTGTCTTTTCACACGCTCCTGGTTTGTGCCCAGCAAGTCTGCGATACGTGGTCAATTTTCCAGTAGTTTTCACACAAGGATAGTGGAATCAGCTGTGTCACCTTGTTCTGAGTGACTGGAACCAGAATGCTTATTTCTTAGGAAGTGAGTGAGGACACCCTGGATTATGACTTCTTTTGAAATATTTCATGTGTTTTAGACCATTGCTTCTGAGGTGAGATTCTCATGTGAGTTCAACCCATTCAGTTGTATTCTGTGTTTGGCAGCTGGGAGGTAAGTTCTCCAAAACCTGCTGCATAGTGTCTGCTGTGGCACTGCCTGGGTGTAAGTGATGCTCTGTGCTTTGAATATTCCAACTCTGGAGGAATCCCATGCTCTTCAGATAGCCCAGCTGGATGTTATTTTGAATTCTTAGCCCTGTATCATTCGCACACTCATAGGGCATTTTTAAAAAATTATCTGTTTTGTTTTGTTTTGTTTTGTTTTTAATCTGATCACTGAAAAGACTGGGTGCCAACATCAAATTGCAAACCCAGTTTTCTGAAGAACACCTGAACACCTTGGAGTTTTTAATAGATGTTTGGATAAAGCATAAACACAAAAATAATGACCAGCATGTTTATTTCCATTGGTGTGCAAAGCTGGTGCTTCAGCTTGCTCACATGTCCCCTCTTCCCTATTTAGGTATTTTTTGCTAGGTTTGCATATCTAGAGTGGAACTTGCTCTTCAGTGGTGCTTTTCAGAAATGCTTGCTTGACAGCAGCTGAGAGACCCATTATGAGGGGCATTGTTGTTCACAATGCATGTACTAATTTTGAAAATCTCACGCTTTTGTAAAAATTGTGCTACCATCAATGTCTATTGGATGGACATGGGTCTGAAAAGGAGAGGCTACAGAATCTGTCTTCTCCTATCTACTCTGAAGAATCGTTATCTGGATTGTTAGATACGGGGTCAGCATTCACCTGTTTTCTCCCTTTTTGGAAAACTGCTTTGTTGGTAGCCTTTACCTGTCAAAACAGAGCTGAATAGCTGGCCTGTGTTATAAAGAATCAGATGTCTTTACAAAAGCATGTAGTGACAGGATAGGGGGGAATGGCTTCAAACTAAAACAGGGTAGGTTTAACTAGATTTTAGAAGAAAAAATTCTTTACTCTGAGGGTGGGAAGGCACTGGAACAAGTTGCGCGGAGCTGTGGATGCCTCATAGGTGGAAGTGTTCAAGGCCACAGAGCAATCTGGTCAAGTGGAAGGTGGTCCTTCTCATGACAGAGGGGTTGCAAGTAGATAGTGTTTAAAGGTCCCTTTCAACCCTATGATGATGTGAATCACATGTAACAGTGGTGGGGGAAATTCCACACAGTCATAGGGAATGGAGGGTAGCATTATTCACATAGTTGACTTGTTGCACTACTTTTTTCCCTAATAAGCAAGGATCAATGTCTGTCCAACCTCTTGAAGTACAGGATAACTTTCCTTACCCAAGTCGGTTTTCTGTATTTTATTTCAAAAGGGTCAAGCTTCATTAGTGCAGAGTACAGGACATCCCATAACAGTATGTGGAATCTGTTGTGGAGCTGCCATACTTTCTGGTTATAGTGAAAGTTGTATGGGAGTGATCAAGGACATAATTAGTCTGAAAGGAGTGGCCACAGGTAGAGAAGAGGGGACAGATTTGGCTTATGTGTATAAGACAGTGTTTTGATCCATTTTCCTGAAGGATTTGTGCTGTGTTGTTCTCATGTCTTAACCAGAATGAGAATTAACTTCAAGACAGATCCATGTGCAGAAACATGCTGATAATTGATTTAACATCTCCTCTAGGGATCTGAGGACCAGCATAAACTGTAGAGTTATCCCACTCATTGCCAAATAACAGAACTGTGTCTGCTAGATAAAGGTTTGAGGTTAGCTAAGGGGGTTGGCTATCCTTTGCTTTTGAAGTAAGGTTTCTGCTTTTCTTGTTTTGAGAGTGTCAGTGTTATTCATGACTATACAGTGTGCCACACTGCCACACAACTCTATACTTGTAAGCCATTTGTTTAAATAGCCTTGACAATACATGCCTTCTTTGACTTTATTTTCTCTGCTGTGCTCTAGCAAGTAGAAGGCTGACCCTTTGCTCAGAAAAGTTATCCAATGGAGGAGCAACATTTATCATTAGTGGCTCTTGCCATTGAAGACAAAGAGGTTTTACAGAAATCACAGCAAATGCCTGTGAGACACCAACTCTCTTAATACCTCTAAGTCCACAGTTACAATCTCAGAAGGTGGAACTGATTTGAAATTGAACTCTGCACAACTGCAAAATCAAGCTTCATTCCTGTCTGAAGACAGATGATGTATAAGTCTCCAGAAACATGTCTAAATCTCTTGCCTGGTTGGCCCTGGTAAGAGTCTTGTGTGAGTGGACCTGAATGCCTCTTAGAGGTTGTCAGAGCTAAGAGATTTCTACAGAAGCTGAGGTCTGGACCCTCTTGGAAGAGGGTTACTCTGTTGAGTAACTCAAACAGGAGCATGATATTGCAGTGTGAAATTTCCAGATGTTTGTTCTGCTGCTTTTTGCTGCTTACCTGAGGCTCCAGTTAATTCAGAATCCTGCTTCACCATCCATCAGTTTAAATCTATCAAAAGGAGAGGAGGAGAAAAAAAAAATCCAACTTCAATGGAAACACACACATTGCAAGAGGCAGTTGTATCACATTTGTATTCTGCTCTGTGCTTCTGTCACCCACACTTGTAAAATACTCAGTAACAACAAAATGAAGTACATTTTATTTCCACATATACAATAATTTATTGTATTTGGTGAGTAATTGCTGGTAGCTCTTCTGTGGTGACTTGTTCTTCTGCTTGATCCAGACTTTGTTCCATTCCTTGTGCATGGAGGGGGACATCTAGTAACACATTAACTGAAGAGAAACAAAGCTGTTTGTTCTTAATTAACTGAGATATTTTGCAAGAAACTTGAAAAATATAACTTC
Organism: Donacobius atricapilla; assembly: GCA_013397315.1. NCBI lineage: Eukaryota > Metazoa > Chordata > Aves > Passeriformes > Mimidae > Donacobius > Donacobius atricapilla. The sequence goes on from WBMY01005856.1 coordinate 11,378, forward strand.
GTATAATGCAGCTGGGATTTTTGTAGCATCCCACGAGAATAATTTATGGGAGAAAAGCAAATATTGGAAAAATTAAGATTAGTTGTTAAAGGATGCCTCTTCTTCTCTAGAACACCTAAATCACTCTCTTTAGTGCTCAAAGCTTGCTTGTAATACCGATAAAACACACTCATTAACTTGTCAGAATAACACTATTGTGATGGCAATGCTGTATTTGGATAAATGAAGTCAGAAGAACAATTTAGAGTTTACACAATTTACACAGTCTTGTGAAGGAGTCTTGCTTCTCACAGAGCAAATCTGTGTACCAGCTCATGGTCTCTTGTGCTAAAGCTCTTCTACTTTGTGATATGCCATGGTCAGCAAGCAGGACAAGAGCAGGACGGCCGACAAAATACAGGGTGTGGGCTAACAGCCTTGTACACTGCCCCCAAATGAATGCTATTTCTGGTGAAGTGTCCCCAAATGTCTTTTGTTTCTTTATAAGGACCATGCCCACAGATTTCTCTGAGCACAACAGTGCTTTTGATGGAGACACCTTCTGAGGTGTCCTGCCATTTACTGTCCTGGGAATGCTGTTGATCAGCTGAGAAAACCCACGTGTGCTGAACAGGAGTGCATGCACATCACTTTGCTGTAACTTAAGGAGATGTCAAGTAGCTCAAACCTTTGCTAGATTGCAGAACCACTGGTTATAATCCATCATGGTGAAAAATGGAACAGATTTTACAGAACTGGGTGTGAAAAAATATTTGTCACTAGATCACTGTAGTAGCTGGAATATTCAGGGATTTGAATTGCTGGTAGAATGGGTTCCACCTTAGAAAATACATGGTGATAGTGGATATGTTTCTTAAAGCAGGACCAGGTCAACCAGAAGAAACCAGTTTCCAGCATTATACTTTGAACACTGGGCTGAGTGAGAGCAAATTCAGTTCTCCACAGTGCAAATATAAGCCACAAACTGATGAAGGTTTCACATCCTTGCTTCACTCACACAAATGGTTCTCAGTTATCTGGATAATACAGTGAAAGTTATTTCAAAAGACGTGATATAATACAATTTGCCAGTCATGAAAGCCATCACAAGCAGATAATGTCTTTCAGCAAATCAAGTACCAGAAAAATAAAGTGCTGTTCAAGAAATACCCAGCTTCCTCAGGTTTTCACTGAGACGCTACTATTCGCTGGCTGCACAGGCTATATACTCCGAATGCAGACATATAATCCTAAAGCTACTGAGGCTGGAAAAGACCCCTAAGATCATCCTTCCAGCCATTAAGAATTGTCCTGGCTTTATGGTTGTGGGTTGGTTTTCTGTGCTGATAAGCATCAGACAGAGGGCAAGCCCTTTCGCACAGCCTGTGGTTTTGGAAAAACTAGAGGTGGGTCTTGGGTTGTGGCCACCACATTACTACTTTAAGGCTGCCAAAAACACAAGAGACAAATCATTGTACATAATCATTTCAGGCACCGCTGCAGCAGTGGGTGCAGAGAAGCCATTGTTAGTATGGGCTTGTCACACACAGTACATCTGCTGCTGCCCTTGTGCCTGCCCCAGTGCATGCAGCCAGTGACCCAGATGTCTGAGAAACACCTCAGAAATGTTCAGGTACGTGAGACTAGATAAGGACAGCTTATCTAACCAGCAGCTGTGAAAGGAAACGAGGGGTTTGGTGATGTTCAGCTTGAGCTTTGTAGAGAAGCTGAAACAACAATGTTGAGGTGGTTAAAGGCCACGTTAATCTGCCCTGCTGCCATCCCAGAGGAGGTGTAAGCCGCATCAAAGAGGCGGCACCTGGACAACCCATGCTGTCAGCAAGATCAGCTCTTGGGGCTGGGGGAGCTGGCTGTGCGCCACTTGCATTGGCTCACAAATTATTCAAAGCAGTTGCAGAATATTACTAATTCACAGATGTTCAGGGAGGAAAGCTGTGCCTGTGCGGCAAGGGATGATCTTTAAAGAGAAGCTGTTCAAGGACTTGTATGATTTCCATGAGAGAGGAGGAAATTTTGACTAGAAATGGTTGGTCGATGGCTTTGTTTCTCTTATTCAAGCAGTTTCCATAGCAAAATAAAATTCTGCAACATACAGATTTCTGCCAGAAATTACTCAGATTTGAAAAGTTTTGGCCCAAAATATTAAGCAGAAATATTAAGCATACATTTTTTTTTTCTGCAGGGCTTTTTTTTTAAGGTCTTGTTTGATGTTTACTTAAAACTGCAAACATAAAATTATACACCACTTTGAATAGCATTATTGGGGGTGAGGGTTGTTTATTTTCTTTGTTTATTTCCAGATAGGAGTGCAAGGGTTTATCTGTTTTTCTGTATTATGTTAGTGCCATGAATTTGACAGAGAAGATTCTACTTTTGACTTCAGAATCTAGAGAAGGGATGTGGAGTTGGAAGTAGGAAAACAAGGATCTAGTGAAGGACCCCTGTGTCTGCTAATTATGTTTGTGTGTATATCTGTGTTCATTATTTGGATTTTTCAGGAGAATTTCATGAGTATGTGGTTCAATGATGGAAATAACTAGGAGCTGTGAAGAAAATTATTTTAGGTTAACCAAAGCCATAAGCTGTTTTTCTTGCTAACAGGAGGAAAATAGGGTGTCATTTCAGATATACTGAAATACTCTATTTGTTTTGTGTCACTGTTTTATCTCTTTATGGTTTGCAGCTTCTTTGAGTAATTTTATTTCCCCAGAATTCAATCGTGAAACTATCTGCTAGATTTGATGACCAAAATTGTGTTCTCCAGCCCCTCTGCTGCTCTTCCCTTTGGATTCAGCAGCCCCCTTAAGAGAACAGAAAGCACAGCTGGGGTTCCACAGAGCAGCAGCAGTATGAACTGGGCACATTGCATTTATTCAGTATTGCCTGTGGTGCCTCAGGAAGTGACTGCATCTGTCCCTACAGAAGAAGGAACACCAAAGGCAGATTTTCGTTCCACTCTCACAGCTCTTGAAATAGAAGATTGAGACACTCAATTTTTTTATAAAACCCATAAAAATCTTGTTGCCTAAGCATGATATCAGACCTCACTTCAAATCACCATAGGAGTAATTAATAAGTTATTTGCCTGAGGAAATATTAATGTCAGTCTGAACAAAGAGCAACAGAAGGAGACCCTGACTGGAATGGCAAAAAAAAAAGTATATAGCATCAACCTCATTGACATCCTCCAGTTTTTGTTCTCTAAATAAAAATATTTGGGTCAAGGAAATGGTATAGAAACTTGCTGATATTTTTTAATACCAGTAGCTCTGCATCTCTTGTGGCAGTCTGTATTTTCCAGTACATAATGACCTGCAATTAATCTGCAGTCATTTATCCAATCAAATGCTCTTGTCGTTGGAATCAACACCAGTGGGGTACTCAAAGGAAAAACAAATCTCTTACGACATCAATTAATCCATTTCAAGAAGGAGCTCATTCTATAATGTCTTGCAGCCCAGGAACCCTATACACATTCTTTCAGTGTTCAAAGATAATTTCATTATCAGATAACTGATGTTTGAGAATTACTATTGATAGTTTTAATTAATAGTTGACGTAAACTGTATTCCATCTCACGTTAAATTAGGGATGGATGTTAGTACATCCCTGGTGATCTGGTGGCAGGCCAAGATGTTCATCACATGCCTGATATATGTATTACTCATCCATGTCCAGGATGGCATCAACACCCATGCCATCATTACTCTGATTTACCCTGTTGATGTGTGGGGTGTTTGCTTTGAAACAATTGTGTTGCTGGTTGCCGCAGTCCTGGCAGCAGCTGTATGTCCACAATGTCTGTGCCCTCCTAAGACAGCACTTCTGCCTCATCTCAGCTTCCTGGTGCAGCATTGCAAAGAGAGAGTGACAGCCAATGGGGAGAATATTCTGCTTTCCTCAGGACAGTGTGGCGATGGTGATGTTGCTGATACACATACAGGGCCTGACTTTTTTATTGTAGACATCAGCATTAGCAACAAGGAAGTTTCTGACAAAATTTGCATTTTTCTTCCCTAAGCATTTTTAGAAGTTCATTTCTGATACTAGAAATAGCTACTTGACTAGTGTTTTAGGACAGACTGGTTTTTTGAATGCTTTCTTTAGGTCTTCATTTGCTTACCACACATCACCTTGGCTAACATACAAGTCTTCTTCAGTCATTTCTTTTTGGGAAACTAATATCTTCATAACACTTTCTTAATGTTTCCATCTTTTTATAATGGTAAGGCTTCATTTATCTTAAGAGGAATTACTCCCTTGGCTTCAGTTATACAGTAGAGATAATATCTGCTGCTGTCAGAGTCTCAGTGTGATGGATGTATCTCACAGTAATGAAGAATTACTTAATCTGGTCCAAAGTTATTCATGGGGTTCTTGGCTGAATAACTCAATGAAACAGCTTCACAGATCTGAAATGCATTCACCTGACAGCAGAAGTTTGGTTGCCGTTATTCCTCTTATGGGGCAAGAAAATTGGCTTCTAAGTGTGAGCAATGTGTGTTCCAAAGACAGGAGTACTTTAAAAAGCAGTAATTCAAAAGAACAGAATGACTTGTTGAGTGAGAGGCTACTTTTCATTATTCTTTTGATACGTATTTTCTGGTTTCAAAATTCCTGCTGAGATCATGCTGATTCCTGGTTCTAAGATGTTTGTCCTGGTATAGAGGGCTAGCAAAACCACTGTTCAGCTTTAAATCCCATTATAGAGGTCTCATACTAAATTTTAACATGGAGTGCATAGAGGGCACACTTGCTGTTTGCAATGATGTGGAATGATTTTAAAATAATATTACTGTATATGGTAGAATGTAAAGCAATAATTTAAAAATTACCATTCCTCTTCCTTGTTATTCAAAGTAGGGATGGATAGTCATGGCAAAATTTTGACTATTACTGCTTGTGGAATTTCATTTAGCTTGATGATTTTCAGCAGAAGCCAGTCAGCAATGCAGGTAATTTAAATATAAATTTAAAGGGGAAAGTTAATTCATTTGTCTCTATTATAAAGCATTCAACAAGGGAAATAGAAATCAGGAATAAAATCTACACTATTTTGCTGGAAGAGGAGAGTCAGTCAGTCAGTGTTAATCACAACAGCACTGTGGAGACCAGCATCAGAAGGAGCACACTGAGAGCATTTTTTTAAGTAAAGCTCATCACAGGACAGAAGAGCACATTTTGAGATTTGGGCATCATGTGCCCCAGTGAAATGGTAGTATCAGCGCCTGTATGGGTTTTACTGGTATTGAATAGCTTCGTGAGCAGAGAGAGATGAAGGAGATCAAGATACCTGATCCTCCCAGACTTCAGGCTACCGTGGGTTTTTTATGTGGAGCTTTGTCCCTTGTCATGTCCTCTGTCATCTTGTAATAGAAAAAAAGGATTTTTCTCTCCTCTGTCAACACCCTTTGCCATCAAGCCAGATGTGTGAGATGTGCACTTCAGGACTCAAACCAGTCATGTCCATTTTCTTCATCATCCTCAACAACGTATCATGTACCAGAACTTCCAGGTTTTTTTCTGCTTTAAATGAATACTTCAGTGTGACTATCCAAGTTGTGCAGCTCTTTGGGGGTTTGTTTCCTTACAGGTACTCAGTGGCAAAGTGTTCAACAGCCAGGCTGCCAAGCATCAAATCTTTTCATGTTTGCCCCCAGCTTGGCTACCAGAGGAGTCTGGTGTTTGTTCTCTGACCATCTTGCTTGGATATTCAGCCTTCCAGCCTTGGCCTTCCTTAATATACTGATCTCTTCAATCCTAATTTACCTTTGTCTCTTAAAGTTTTGGTTCCATCTGCCTGTGATGATGACAGATAGGGAAGCTAAAACTTCCCCAGTCACTCACTGCATCATGTTAGAAAAGTGAACCAAGATTACTGGAAAATATTAGTTAAGGCATTCTTGGCAGTAATTGCACCTTTTGGGGTTTTTTTAAGCCTTAAGGGCCTCAGTAAGAGACTCAAATTTTTGTTTAAGCCATCAGTGATTTAAGACTGGTAATTTTTGAAAATTATTTTGCTTTTAAGCCTTCAAACAGCTCTTTGCTGGAAGGTTTTGTTGATAAGTTGTTAAGCACGGTGGGTAATGGAAGTATTTCAGTTCAGGTGAGTGACAGGTAGAAATTGGAAACTAATTTTCAGGACTTCTCTCTCCCTTTGCATTAGCATAGCAGAAGCAGTTCATGCCGTTTTATCAGTTTGCTGTAAACAATGGGTGAATCTTTGAGCAGTGACAGCTTGCAAACAACAGCTGAGATGCTGGGAGGATGTAGCTTTTAGGCCAAAAGTTATGCGAAACCGCATTTAATATATGCACACTATATCCACGTTTGACAAGTATGAGTTACCGCAGATAGAGGTGGGATTTCAGTCAAGGGGAGAAGGCAAATGATAATGATGTAAAATAGAGGTAGAGAAGGGAATGGAATGATGTTAAAGGTAGTGGTTTTTTGAGCATTAGTTTTTTTGACAATGACAGAATGTTACAGGAATGAGAGTTGGTCTCTCTTAATACCTTCCAGGCTGAGCAGAAGATAGGGTCCCCCTCAAGTGGTCCTGGGGTGCATGAGGATAAATAGATAAAGGCAATTACAATTATGTTTCAAGTCCATCTAGGGATATATACCTCTACCATTGACTGCAGCAATTAAGGCTGCATATGAAAAGGGTTTTCCTATTTCAGACAAAACATCTCAGGCAATGGAAAAACCGAACGTTTATTGATTTGCTCATTCTTATGTGTTATAGCAGTACTATATTTGCTCAGAAAGATAATTTCACAATTTGAAAAACTGGCTGCCAAAATGAAAAGCATCAAATCAAAAAGCTTTTCCAGAGTGGGGCAAGCTCAAACGATTTAGCAGCTCATGCATATGTTAACACAGAATGTCATATCTCTAAAACAGCCCTGTACTGCAGACCTATTATGTCAGGGTTATGGCCGTGCATCTCCTTTATTGGTGTGCCTACAACACCACAGCTTTTCTTGGTTTGAAAGACAGGTGTCCGCTGGGGAAGGCAGGAGCCTCCCTTGGAATGGAGAATGTAAAGCCCCTCCCTCTGAATTACTGTAATTTTGAAATTAAGGGGCTCTCAGGCAAAGATACGAGGATAGAATTAACAGTTCTTATAACAAGGCAATCAAACAACAATAACTATGGTGACACCTTGGAAGACTGACCTGAAACAGNGCAGGAACTCTCCGGTGGTAGCTCAAACTGCTGGGACATCCGAGCAGGGGGTGCTGGGCTACAACACAGAAAGAGAAGTGATGAAGAAGCAGTGGGGGTGGGACAGCAGCAACCTGGTTCCCAGCAGGGCAGGAGAGCTTGGAATTCCTAGGCTCACAAGCAGATGGTGGTAGATCCCTAGGACTGGACTTCAGTGTTGACAGTGAATTCTCCCCACAGTAAGGAACAGCTTGACCCTCCTCCTTCCAATGCTGAGAGCAAGAGAGAGCAGCTGCCCCCAGCCCCATCCTTTACCTGCCCCCCAAAATCTCGCGGTATGTTTCCTCCTCTCCCCACCTTAGCCACTTCTTCTGTTTTGCTAAAGTACCCATAAGTACCCAGTACTTAGTTTCCTAGCAGCTTATGGGAAAAAATTCTATAAGTAAAAAAGAAAGAAAGAAATCCAACCCCCAACACAGCTCTACTCTGCCACTGCTCAGAACACGCTCTTGGTTTCACCTCCTATACAAGCAGGGAGGGAGTTTCCTTTGTTGATGTTCTAAACACAGTAATACATGTCTTGTCTCAGGAACATCCTCTAAAAAGGTATCTGAGCTTTAAAAGTATCCTCCAGAGAAGCACATATTTCTTTTTCTCTCTGTCTGCATGCAGCTCATGGCACTGATCTGCTGACAATGCCCTGCTTCATTGCGGGCAGTGGAGTTATACAGGTTTATAGCAGAAGATGGCTCATGTCTCATGTGAAGGGTAAAATATAACCCTACACACATAGCTTAGGTTTTATGTACTGCACAGCATTAGGTGGATTAAGTGCAATGAAATTAGGCCAAGTAGAAAAGTAATTGTGTTTTCCTCTGATTTCTGGTTTGCTCAGGTTAAGCAGTGATTAATGCTGGCACTCAAACACTTTCTAATGGTTGTGTTCCTTTAAAAAAGCTAATTTTTCAGAAATCTTCATTATGATGATAAAACTTGCAGCTCCCATTCTGGCCATTGTTTCAGACCTGAAAATGAAACAGGAACAAAAAGTAAATGGCAAATAAAGTCCATGTGTATCCACTTTCCGTGTTTTAGATTGTTTGACATCAGCTTATTCACATTCAGAGAAGCTATGCTGCAAGAGACTTTCAGACCACCTTTCCCCTTACTGTTGCTAAGTTTTTTTCATAGAATTTACTAGATCTTTGGTTCTCTTGAACTTACTGGCAAAGCTGCTACTGATTCAGTGAGGTCAGGGTTTGACTGATCATTTACAAGTGCTCCTCCCCTCCCCTCAAATATAGAATCATAGTTCATTAAGGCTGAAAAAGGCCTCTAGAGTCATCCAATCCAACCTTTGATTGAACACTACCACGTCTACTACTAAACCGTGTCCCTAAGCATCACATCTCCATGTCTTTTGAACACTTCCAAGGACAGTGATTCCCCCCCTTCCCTGGTCAGCCTGTTCCAGTGCTTGACCAATGAAGAAAATTTTCCTAATACCCCATCTAAATCTCCCCTTGAAGAACTTAAGTTTTATCTTTACATGAAAAAGGCTAATGCCTAAAATAATTGATTAAACAAATGGACTATATTGCCTTGATTTCAAATGTTTTCCAGGGGTCATTTTCACAGTACAGTTCATTTAAAAGCACATATGCTGTGAATGCTGACAAACAATACCAATTTATCAAGGCATTTCTCTTCCAGCCAGATGTGTGTTCGGCTGTTTTGAGTCAGCTCTCAGTGTGTGCTCACCTCTTTTTTTGCTGTCACCTTCCACTCTGCTTTGCTGCTGTCTCCTGTCCTCACAATCTTACAGAAAGACAATCAACTCAAATTAGCTTCTCTGCACAAAAAAAACCCGCAAAAACAAGAAAACTTGAAGCTTTCTGGAATGTGTAGCATCACAGTGAAGAGCTGCTTACACCAAGTGACTTCTTCAGGAAGTTTCACTTCTTGGTGATTTGGCCAGAAAGTAAGTGCTGGAGACATAAATTAGGTAGACAGAAGTAGAAAGGATGTGTACTCGGATGCATTTAGGTCACGAATCTGCCTGTTGAGGGATTAGGAAGAGGCTGTAGGTAAGTTTATTATCCTGCACTTCACTATCACCCACCAAGCACCTGGAGGCTGCTGCTGTCAGGTGGGATTGAGCGTGATCTGTGACTGCTCTGATGCTTTTATACCAGTCCCAGTATCAGTGGTTGGGAGCACAGTTCATCTGCTGCTGAATGGGTACAGATCAGGCATCTGAGCTGCTTATATTTCCAGTGACTGCTTGCTTTGTAAGCATCATACTGAGTAGGGTACCTGAGAAAATCAATCCTAATGTTGTCTTTTCAGAGACTGAAGAAGCTTGAGGTGGGTTACACAAAAGATACACGTTGTCTAGGTGCAGATATGAAAGGAGAGACTGGATAAAAGAATTACAGTGCTTTAAACAAAAGTGGTGGGAATATAACAGAGAAATTTGTCTGAGGAATGGTGTTTTTATCATGGCTTAGACCATAGTACAGGCTGTTGTATCCCTCAAGGGTCTAGATAATGTAAGGAAATTTAGCCTAGAAACAAAAACACTTAAAAATTGTAGTCTCACGTTGCTACCCATTTATTACTATTGCAGTATAGCTGAGTTCGCTAATGAGATATCTCAGTTAATAGAAGTTTTCTTTCTCAAAACAGTAGGGGAAAAATATTTTTGAGGTCAATTGCTTTGTCTTCTTTTTTCTTTCTTAATAAGCTACAGTCCTTTTTAAAATAGTTTTGAAAATAGGTTTTGAGGAAAGAACAATTATCATGGTCAAAAAGAAAAATACTTCAAGAAAAGTCAGCTTTATTATTCTTTTAATGCTCGTGGTTTTAATCCCGGCACATGAAACTGAAAGGCCGTTCCCTCTGTGCATGATGAAATGGAAGAATTTGAAAATTTAGAAAAAAAATTGTTACTATGAGTAAGTATATAAAATTATATGAAATTAGTTCATATGCCATACACTCTTTTCTTGTAGATTTTGTTTAACATGGAGGTGTGTTCCTAAATAGCAGGTTTCCCTTTCACCAGAAGACTGTTACATAATTGACATGATTGCCATCCCCCTCTTCTCATGAGCACGGACTGAAAGTGGAATATTAACCTGTGTCACTTAAATTGGTTCTCCTCTGGAGGGCCTACAGTCCTTGGGTAAAAGGTGGGAGAATACCTTGGCGCTGCAGTGTTTTTTATCATTTCTGTCATTCCCTGTGAGGACGTGTTTTCCTTTTTTGTTGAAAAATCTCATCTTTGAGCTGTGCAGCTGCCTCAACAGCTGTGAGTGCTGTTTTCTGCTGTCAGTCCAGATCTACCTTCTACATCCACAATTGCACACAAACCCAGCTGGAGACACCAGGCCAGGCTCTCCTGGCACTTGCATCTCTGTCATCTCTGTGAAAGCTTGGGAAGAAGAGTAGAACTTAGCCCTATGGATTCTCTGGTGGATTTCACATGCCTGTGCCATGGGATTAATTTTGTCTCTGCTACAAGCTCACCCTTGAAACCTCTCTCTGCACTTACTTACCTTCTACCCTCAGACTCTCCCTGGAAAAGCATCAAAGCTAACTCCTTCTGACTTCCCAGTGTACATTTATTTGCATTGGCCTTCTTTTGCAGTGATACCAAAGCTAACATCTACAACACATCTCGTTCGTGCTGTGAAACGTTTCCATTTCACCACAGTCACAGTGGAGTGGTCTGTAGGAGTCAGGCAAAGCAAAGGTCTGAGTGCCCTTTTCTTTCCTAAATGCAAAAGAGTGCTAAATGCTACATCAGTGGCAACTGTTTTGATGATAGGTAGCTACCTCTCTGTGATGAGTAGCAGTGCTTCTTCACCCTTCTTGTCACCCCTAAAAATGTTTCATAGAAAATACTCCCTCAGCCACCCAGAAGCTTAGAGGTGAGATTAGTTTTAGAAATGCAGTTTTTCAAAGCAATCAGATTTCTCAGTTAAGGTTTTAATTAATTTCAGTGTGCCTGGTTAATCTTAGCACACTGAAATTAACGTTTCAGTAAAGAGACTGACTAATATACAGGAGTGGATTTTACTGTTAGCCCCTTCTTCTCATTGGTATTACTGTACTCTGGTCCTCTGTGACCACTAATCCAGTCAAAAGTATTTTGAGAGAAAGAGCCTTCTGTTTCACCCCAGCCTTGCCACCCTCATAGTCAAGAATGTTTCCCAATATCTAAACCTGTCCTCTTTCAGTTTGAAGCCATTGCCCCTTGTACTGTCACTCCATGCCCTTCTTAGAAGTCCCTCTCCAGCTCCAGCTCTTTTCTACCCACTTTCAGTACTAGAAGGTGCTCTTAAGTTCTAACCTTCTTTTGTCCAGGCTGAACAATCTGAATTCTCTCAGTCTTCCTTTTTCTTTCTGGCCAACTTTCCTGTTTGAGAGCAATGGCGCCATGAGACATTAGAGAGCAATATTTGTCTTATAATTCAGCATACCTTGGATTGTATCAAACCTTTGAAGTTAATCCATTTTGCTTGATTAACTTTAAAATATGTATTTTGTCGTTTCTGGCAAGCTTTGGGATTGGCATTGCTTTACAAGCCTACAAGTGGAAAACCAGGTGGTTTGCTGCATCAAGGAAAAAGAATCATTGAAGGGTGTAGCTAGTTTTGTACCTTGGCAAGGACTGAAATTTTTCATTTAATTGAAAGAGGCTGAAATCTGTCAGGAGAAAAGCCCTGGCTTCATTAAAGCCCTGCCAGTTTAACTGGAAGAGAGTAGAGCCTAGACAATAAAAGAGCTGTACCTGACCATAACAAGAACAATAATTTGAGTTTGGTAATGTTTTGGTAAGATGGAATGAGAGGATTTTCAAGGAAGGCTTATATCGTAGGGTACATTAATTATTACTCTCTTATTTTTCTTGTCATTCTTCAAGAAATGTCAGCGTGATTTAACAAATTTTTAAAAATATTTTACTTCTCAGACAACATTGTTAATTTGGCTTATCATTTTAGAAGTTTCTGTGTTGTTTGAACAAGACAGAGATACACAGTATGGTACTTATAAACCTTTAAGCATTGTTTAGAAGCATGCTTGTCAGAAATTCATTGTTTTCCTAAAAGATGCTGCTCCATGTTCAGCTATCTTCTACAGCCCGCAGGGTGAAAGAAGTGGTTTAAGCCAGAGGCATGGTTTGCTGCTGACTGGCATCTTTTAGAGACAGTTGGCAAGAGGTGAAAGAAAACCTCGTGTTTGATGTGGAATATGGCATTAACATCAGATGAAGTCTTCTGCTGTATAAGAAGATAAACTAGAAAAAACAAATGGAGAGGGAAGAAATGAATTGATCTAGTCAGATTTAAGGTGATTGAGATTACATGACTGATTCATACAGGGCATTGGCTGATAAAATGCTCTTTGGGGCTTGATATTTGATGCATTGACTGCTACACTTGGGTGGAAACCCAAGACTGGTGCTATGCTCCCTGGCTCTCCTCAGTTTCAATACAGATTCCATTTGTGAGATTCTATGTCTGTTCTGCTGTCCGCTTTATTCATCTGCTATCCCTCAGAATCTGATCTGATCCTCTCAGCTGCTTTATTCTCTGGTCCAGCTGTTCAGTCTCTCTTCCAGAGTTCTGCTACTGCAACTTACTTTACACTGAGTGGATTGAAGTTGCTTCCTTTTCCCAGTAGGGCTGGATTTAATCTCAGATACGTATTCTGGATTATGTTTATTACAAAATATCTTACACTTTTAAGAGTTCGTAGCATGTTGTGTTAATCTCTTACTGCCTAGCATAGGTGAACTCCTGTTGGCTTCCATATGTATATATGTCCTGAGTCCCGACTGCATGGATTTATCAAGAACAAACATAAAAATATATATGAAAAGTAGGGTGCTATTTTATCTGCCATTACTTCCTTTAACTTCCAGTATTTTTTAATCTACCTGAACCTTACGTAAGAAAGTTTAAGACACTATTGCAAGAAAATTGGGGAGTGTAAAAAGAGGAGGCTACAAGCTCTGTTACAAGTGAGTCACATAGTGCAGAAGTAGCCGTAGCTGTGTTTCTTGTTCCAGTTGTGATAACAAAGACCTGGTTTACAGTACAGAGACCAGTTAAGTAGATGACTGCTCCTTGTAGTGCTTCCCTGTCCCATCCATTCATGCTTGACTAGGTTGAAGAGACAGGAGATCCCAGGTGATGCCTTAAGTTTTAGTTCTCATATTTTCAGATTCCGTGCTGCCTAGGGATGTAGTTCTGAGCCTCATACTAAGTGCCAGTAAGCTCTCTTCACAGAGTAGGTAGACAAAACAGATCCTTCTCCTGCTGGAGACCAAGGACAACTTTCGGGCCCAAAAGCATAAGCAACGGTGGACTGAAGGGAGGAACAAGAAGGATGGGACCTCACAGTCTGAAGCTGTAATTGGACAATTAAACCCCAATATGCAAATGCACCAAAATTTACAAAAATGCAAGATCTCATGACTGGTTAGCCATTTTTGTGATCATTCTTAGTCCACCCAGGGTGCATCCTTGGTCAGGCTCCTGTCCTGCCCAAGGTGGATCCTGGAGGCTTTTCAATAAATACCTACTTTATTCTCTAGCTCTGTCCAGTCTCTGTTTCAGGTCAGTCTTCCAAGGCATCACAGGCAGTGGTAAGCTTTGTGGCTGGGAGAAGAAGAATAGATGTGGTGATGCAAATAGTGCCCTGCAACTTCAAGAGCAAAGGCTCAGGTATAACCGAGTCTCTGACCTTGCCAAATTGGGGGTGTCCTAGTCTCTCATAGGTTTAGACCTGTAAAAAACGATACCTGCTACCACTGCCTTAGTTTGCAAGCAGTTGTGAGGACACACAGAATGCAGTAAGTTTTCATACCCTAAGGGCAATAAGGAGGATTCAGTTACTGTTTTTCTTCTGGGTAGTCTTGTTAGCTGCCAAATTTTGCAGCTTGTCACTGCTGCATTTTGCACTGGGAGATTAAAGAGTTAGAACAGCCTTTTCTTTCTCAGCTGGTTTTCCTTTGGCTTTTGTTTGTTTCATATTCCCTAAATGTTCTATTATTGAGCATTGTCCCTGCAACTGTGAGTTAGAGAAATTTACCTAACTTCACTTTCCTAGTAGTAGCACATGACTCCAGCAGCTGTAGCTTTAAGAACAAGCCAGACTGTTAGGAGTGTAGGGCACCTAAAACTGTGCAGCAGTTGAATCTCAGTTGGCAGAAGGTGAGGTTAAAAGTGTCATTGGTCCCTGATGGATACATACACAGCCTCTAAGTGTGGGTTGGAAGAAAGATTTTCTCCCGTTTCATGATTTTTTTGTGTCATATCAAATTGGGGTCCATCCCTTACACAAGATGTCAGTAAAATCTCTTTCTACTTGCTGATCACCAAAGGCCTTTGCCTTACTGCTCTGCCTTATTCTTCCTTTTTGACCCTCTGCTTCTTGCCTCCACATATGCAAAAGTCACTTGCTTTATCATTAAAGTGAAAATGGTACATGCAAGTTTTTGTAAAAGAATGCCATTGAGTATTCTGAACTATTCAGAAGTATGAAGTCAACCTTCAGGTGTAAAAATTATTTTTTTAACAATGCCTTTTTGGAAGATAAATGTTTTGCCTTCTGTAGACAGTATTCTGTTGTTTAAAAGGTGACCATCAAAACCAGTTTCCAGCTGGAGCTGCATTCGTTTTCTTTGGTGGTTCAGGGTTCTCAGCCAGACTACAACGATGTAATACAGCAGGGTTTCCAGAAACGGATAGAACACTGCCTTGGAATGGCACATATACAGTGCTTCTTTATAACATTCTTTCACCTCCAAGCATTTCAGTCCAAGTAATTCCCAAGTTGGATGTGATTTCTGTGTACAGAAGACAAAAGCAAGCATGTAGTTATGAGGCTTTAATTCCCTGGAGAGCCACGTGAGCAAAGAGAGAGAGAGAGAGATGGAAAGAGCTGAAGCAAATTTATCTGTTAATTGGAGGTGACATCCATGAAAAATGTTCTGTGCTTTTTTTGCCTAGCTGTGCTTTGCTTACCAGTGTCTTCACAGCAATTATCACAGCTAAGAAGAGGGTCTGTGGGAAACCTTTCCTGCTAAGATGAGAAATGCCAGTGTGGGTATGGACTTAGTGTTTTGTCCTTGTTTAGAGGGTTTGCTTACTGGATAGAAGGAAGGAGGGCTATCAACAGAGGATTTTAGCCCTGGAAAGGAAGCAAACACCTTCTGCTGAAAAGATGTTACGTTTTCTTGCTATTAAGGAGCTGTAAGCATGAGACAGGCAGCTGCTATTATTTCCAGTGACAGAAGAGGCAGTTTGTAAATGGCTTGACTCATGGGCAAAGGACCTGTCTGTGCTTTTAGCTGGGATCTAGGTTAAGAGGAGCACCCTTGCATGCAAATTCAGCAATGAGAGAGAAGTGTGGTTTTGCGTAGTGGCGCAGCAGGAATGGAAATAAGCCATGTGAAGATTTATCAAGTCTCTGAGGGTGTCCAGCACTTTCAGAATGGCTTAATAATACCAAGATGGCTCTTCGGAGGTGTTTTGTAAAGTAAAAGGTTTTAATAATGACAAAAATAATAAAACATCACAGAACAAAAACAAAAAGCCAAGCACAGGTGTCAGAGAAACCTCTGACACCGTGCTAAAAACACCCTCAAAAGCCCAGAGCAGCTCTATGCTTGTTCTTAAGTACTAAATGACCTAGGTGGGCTGTTTGGCACCTTGCCCAATGAAATTGGCCACAGGCTTTGAGGTACACTTCCAAAGCCCAATCACTGCTTCTTTGCTGGCACTGAGCCAATTGCAGTGAGAAGGCTATAGAAAATTCTAGTTTAAGTTCCTAATATGTCTAGAGGTAAGATGAAACTCTTTCCCTTCTATATGGAAAACACCTGCTCAGGTGTGGAAATGTATTCTTACAGTAGGTGGGCACTTGTTGCTGGGAAGCCTGGCAGGATAACATCTCACCACCAATCAGGACACAAGAAGGGTTCCACCAGTGAAAGGCACAGAAGGACTGATTAACAGGCCTTGGGCAGAACCATACATATATGGACAAAGCTATAGACTGGGAGGGGCCAGAGGGACATATAAGCACTGCTTATGAATATTAATGAGGCTGATGCACTCTCAGGGTATAAAAGGTGGAGATGCCATTTTGTGACCTGAGCCTCTGGTGGGCAGAAGGAGTCCTTCTGCAATGTCAATTACAGTGTTTCCAAGCTTGCAGGTGGAAGTAGCAGCAGTCTGTGATCCTGGTGAGAGGTGGGGATTTTCTGCCAGGCACCTGCTTGTGCAGTCGCCTACGGTCCTGCTGTCATACTCTAGTTTGTAACCCTTTGAAATACCAAGCTTCAGGTTCCACACATACACATGAGTCTGCTAAAAGCCTCCATCAAAAGTGTAAGTTTCCAGAAAAAGTACGAAGTTGCTTGACAATTGATGACAATAACATACCATTTCAGTCACAGAGTTCAATTGTTGCTGCTAAACATCACCGAGCAAAGCCCCTTCAAACACAGTGATCATGGAAATGTCACTGAAAGACAAAAAAGGGCACAACTACTGTAAATTGCAATGATTATGTAAAGCAGGACATTGCTGTCTTCTTAAACTACTGAAAAATAATAACTTATTTTGGTCCCAGTTACAGCTCAGGTCTCTGATCCCTTTCATCTTATTATCCTGCCGAGCTAACAGTAAAGCAATTTCATGTTTCAAAACTGATGCCCTGCTGTTGGACTGGGGTAATGCCTTCTAAGATATAAAGTGGAGAATGCTTTAAGTCTTTACCTCCAGACTTTGCTTGCCTACAAATGCCTACAAGTTGGGCACCTGTCCCTACCACTGTGTTGTTAAAAGAAAGCTTAGTTGTATGTGGACTTTTGTTCCATGACAAATACTTTTTTAGCTTTATGTTACAGTTGGAGACCAGCACAACACATTAAAAGATCTCTTTTGTATTCATATTTCAGTCATTTCAACAATGCTGTAGAGAAGAGTTTCTATGAAATTACAGTAAGATGTCTTTTTAAACTGGCATGATTGATAAATCAGGAAATATAGTTACAGTCAGCTGCCATTATAGTTAGAAATTCACTTGTGTAGTGGTTTTTTTGTTCTTGGGGTTTTTACCTAGTGGAAAGGAATAATGCATAAGGCCAGGTTATGAACAAATGTTACAGTTTTTTCTAGATGGTAAAAGACTAGGTTTATTTTGATCATTAACAGATATTCAACATGTTCTTCATTAGAATATTAGCCTTTCTCTCTCTAGCTTTATTGCAATGCAAAGGAGCCATTTCTGGCTTTGAGAAATTTAATAGTGCATAAACCTTATTGTATATAAAGCAAAGTACTCCCGTTGCATTCTTCAATAGAAAAAACACCGTCACACTACTTTCAAATCCTCTATAAAAAGGCATTACACAGTTTAAGATCAGTTTGTCCTTATAAAGAGAACATTTTTTAAAATCTGTGTGGTCTTTAGTCTTTTTTTCCATTGAGTGAACTTTAAAATGTACTGGAGTTTATTCTAAACGGAACCAAACAGAGCCTCAACCTTCAGTATATGTGCTAAGAGATCCAGGTATCATTCCAGTTATTTTTATAAGCTTTCATTGATTTTTGCAGGTGTTTTGAAGTGATCTTGGTGTAGCTAGATGTAGAGAATTGCCTAATATGAAACTGCCTGTAAAAAGCCCAGCACCAGACCTGTTAGTTGTGTCTAGTGTCAGAACAGTGCCTGACAGTTTTGAGTTCAGATTACATCAAAGGAAAAGGAAATGTCCCTTTATCTTCTGTGCTTTAGACAGGTGGAATCTTGACTTTTTGCTTTGCCTTAAAACAGGAGTGTTTTCATCTGGTTCAGGTTTGTCACACAAAGAATTCACTAAGGGGGACAGTCTTCTGAACTTAAGAATCTCTATTAGAGGAGAGTCTCTTACAGGATCCATAGCTAGGTCTTCTAGCTTTTCAGACAGCTAGGCCTCTTTTGTGTGTTTTCCTGATTTTCTAATGAAAAAAAATCACCTTACTGTCTATCATGGAGGAGGTGCAGAGCAAGTAGCATAAGGTTGCTTAAACTTGTGGTTTAAGTATTTTTTCAGACAAATAACTAGATTAGCCAAGATAGAGTCCAATTTTCAGCTGACAGTGGCCTGATGTTTGGAGTTTCTGTATTATGAAATAACAATTCTGATCTTCTTTGTTTGTTTCTGTATGGAGTTTGAGGCTTCCTTTTGTCTGCAAACTGGCCATATAATTTTTGGGAATGCTTATGTTGCTATAGTTTAGCAATCAGTAAAAAAGTCCTGTCCTGGTTTAGGGCAAATTTGGGAGAAAACCTCCAATTGGGGTTCCTCCAGAATAGCAAATTCAAGTGGCCCCTCCCCCAACTGGTCCGGGACAAAGTTTCCTTAGAGAAAAGTGGAAAAACCCTGTTTATTCAACAAGCAAAATGTTCACCAGCATAAAAAATGAATAATATTAAACAATAAAACCTCTTGCTATTCTGAAGAGAGATGGCAAAATTGAGAAAGTCCTTGCTGTGGGTTGTAGCTCAGCTCGCTCAGTCTCTTATCAGTCCCTCTGGCACTGGAAAATGCCATCCTG
>WBMY01005857.1:0-17532 GCA_013397315.1 Donacobius atricapilla
ACAAGGTGTGCACAGCCAGATACTTTACCAGAGTGGTGAAGATGAAGTGGTAATATTCTGTCATCATCCCCATCGCCATGGCCTTAAGGAGAGTAGGGAAAAGGGGTTAGTAAAGGGATACAAGAATATAACAACAGCCATGCAACGTAAAACTCAGAGCTCCTAGGTAAATGTGGCAGGAGAGACCTGGAAACACGGGGGCTGGATTCAGGATGGAGGTCATGGAGCAGTTAAGCCACGCTCAGTCAGCAGGAGGAACATGCTCAAGTGCTGAGCTGAACAGAGCTGTGGTCCTCAAACCACTCTGAAACCATGGCAGAGCCTCAGTGTCCAGCTCCCATGAGGGCTGGTGGCATTTCTGGGTGTCCCTGGGTATCCCTGGGTGTGCCAGGGCACGGTGGCATTTCACTCATGGGTGCAGGCTCCTCCAGGGCCACAAGGCTCTTTTGGCACAGCTGTGGGAAAGGGAGTCACCTTTCCTTCTCCAATAGCAAACAAAGAGCAACCTCACCTAAACCTGTGCAGGTCTACCATAAATAGCCCGTTCTTACAGTCACACGTCTGTGAAATGGCTGAGAAGGCAGCTGAAAGGGTTTTGATTTCTGATCAAATTCTGGGGCTCTGCATCCCCACCTTCAGTCCCATTTGTGCAGTGAGTTCCTGGAGCTCCTGCCTCTGTCCCTCCTTCCTGAGCACAGCAGTCAGAGCCTCACTCAGGGCCTGGTTTAGAAGTGGGTCAGAGAAGGGGTAGGCACGAGGATGGGGGTTGGGAATATCCCCTGTCCCTCAGCTTTTGGAGAGCATGGTCCTGAGGGCCCTTGGCCAGCACAGCGTGACATTCCCTGCCAGCCCCTACACGGAGGATGGCTCCCGCAGATTGCTGGGATTTGCATAACTGAGCACTGGAGAGAACAGACTGTCCTGGAAGCTCTTCCAGAGGACAACTGTGGGCTGAAGGGGCCTTGGCTGGATGACCATGCCCAGGCTCTTCTCAGCAAGGGGGGAGCACGTTTCAGTCGGTGAGAAAGGTCACTTTGAAGCTGGTGGTTGGTGGCAGGAAGACTCCCTTGGGTTTGGCTGGGATGCTGACTGTATGAGCATGTTTTCTGGAGAAAACAAATGCAGGAGCACTTTAAAATCCCCACTGATGGGAAAGTGACTTCAAGTCCCCCCAGGAAATGTTTGCTTCCCTTGGTTTTTTGCTGAAATTACTAGGGCGGAATTTACCTCCGAGGGAGGAAGTGACAGTCTGAAAAGAAGTGAGATGTCAAAAAACAAGGGAAAAGGAAAGGATCTGGATTGCAAGGCTAGATATTGTGACTCTGGAGTGTGATTTCACCCAGGTTTCCTGCTCTGGAAGAAGCTTTTAATAAGTCTGGGGGCTGTTCTTGTGGCTGTTCACTGTCCTGTCCCCCAGCCCCTGCCTGGTCAGTGGATCCAGGGGGCTGCAGTGTCGCTCTCTCCCTCCTGCACCCCCTGGTTCACCGAGCTGCAGCAGGGAATGGTACCTCAGTATGGGAAGCACCAGTTAGTGATGGGGAGCCAGCCTGGAACAAATAATGAGATCCCAGTTCATGTTCTACAGCTGGATCACTCTGGCCACAGCTGAGAAACCGAGACCCGCTGTCAGAAGGAAGCTCCAGCTTCCCAGCGCTGGCAGCCTGGGGCAGGCTGCATCTGGGTTTTTGGGGAAATGAATAAATGATTATCCTGGTGGATAAGCCACAGGCAGTGGCCAGGATGAGAGCAGGAGCTGTGTCAGAGCTGACAGGCGCAGCTGTGCCCTGCAGAGCACAGTGGCTGCTCAGGACAGCACGGGGAAGCCCGGGAACAGACCTGGAGTGACAACAAGGGACCAAAACTGAGGAAGGCCAGAGGATCTGGGGTAGAATGGGAAAGCCTCATAAGCAGGACTCACTCTCTGATAGGTTTCTGCAATTATTTGTTTTCCAAGAGGGCAAAATAATGGATGGTTTGATGTCTGGTCACTCCAAGGGGCCAGGCTGGAGCAGTAGGCGACAGTCTCATCTGTACAGTTGTGCTGGCTCATGTGGTGTTACTCATGGAATACTAATCCATGGCATTTTTTACTTCTCCACTTAACAAAAACCTGCCCAGATGATCGGCACTGTGCTGTGGGAGCTTGGAACCTTGAATCTCTGGGGAGCAAGATCCCAACAGGCACCATGGTGTGTGTGCAGTGCTCAGTCAGAGCTGCCTCAGCCAGCACAGGCTGCAGCTGCTCAAACCTTCTGTGTCATCTGAAGATGTGCAATGAAAATCGGTGTCAAGGAGGGGAAACTTTAGCACAAGTCTTGTGAGAACCTTGCTGCCATCCATGAGATTGCACAGGGGTGGCAGCAGGGCCAAGAGACTCCAAGGACTCTGACCAGCCAAATGTCTGCAGAGCTGACTGGTGTAGTGACCAAAATGTTACAAAAGGCACATAATAGCAATAAAATGGGATTATTACTGATTCTGGCATAAACAGAATGCTGGGCCTTCCTCTCTGGGTGGTTTTTTTTTGCAGTCCATTATTTGTTCCGTGCCTTGTTCCTCTAGTGCTGCAAAGGGAAGCAGACTCCCCTCCTCCAGGAGGTGGCTTTGCCTAGCTCCTGCTTTCAGTGGAAAAGAGCTGTTTCACAAATGAAGGTGGCTCCTCTTTTCTACTTTGCTACAGGTAGAAAAGTGAGAAAAATATGAGGTTTCTAAGCCTCCAAATCTTCAACAGGGTGACCTGCAAGTCGTGGTGCTCTGTGCTGAACCTGCCTGATGTTGCACACCAGAGTGGCCCAGAGACCAGTCAGGCTGTGGTTTGGGTCTGTGCAACTCCCCAGACTCTGAAAATACTTCAGTATTTCCCCGAGTAAAAATAGGGTTATATAGGTCTTATACTGCTAAGCTGAAATCCTTGGCTTCAGATCCTGACAAAACCCTGACACACACACACAAACCCAGCCAGAAGGACTTAGAGAGACTTGTCTCCCCTGGTCCCCCCTCTCCTCCATCTTCCTCACTCTGCACCGGCGGTGATGAGCCGAGCAGATGGCACAATAAACTATAATAAACTGCATAATAAGTGAGCAGCACCAAACACAACCAGCACGGGAAAATAACTGGCAGGAGACAATGAGCTCCTTCTATTGCTTCCCATAATAATCCCTCCCAGGCTTTCCCAAGTTCTCTGAGCACTTCCCTTCATTTTGCACCAAGCAGGCTGCAGGAAAAGGCTCTTGCCTTGTGCTCACTTTCTCATCCCTTTGGGGATTTATTTAATCTGTGTGGTGGTGTCACGCTGGGCTGATAGGAGCAACACTTCCACTGGCTGGTTTTTAGCATCTCTGTGAGAGCCTTTTCCTCTGCCTCATATTGACCCTGAAACCCAAAGGCGCTCAGGAGTGATGTGGAGCTGGGGAGAGCAGCAAGAATGCCAGTGGAGGAACTTGTGGAGGAAGAAAGGAGGGAGCCCAAATGAATGGAAAATCACTGACATCTGGCTTAAAGTCCTAGAATTGCAGACAGTGCTGGGGAAGGGACAGAGGATGCCGCCCCTCTTGGCTGAGCCTGGCTGGGAGGGCCAGTCCGGATGGAGGGGGAAGGGGGAAGAGGGAAGAAGGCTGGGGCTGCACAGCTGCAGGGAGAGCCACAGAATTGTCCAGCACCAGCCTGGGCCTGGCGCTGCATTGGGCACAGCCCCTTCTCCTCCTGTAACGTTTGTTTGTTGTCACCCACAGCCACCTTTTGGTGCTTCCAGTTTTTCAGTGAAAATGCCATTTTCTTCTGAAATACAGGTTGGACACACAATCACACACACATACACACTGTCTGGTGAAGAGGGATGACCTATTTATCACAAAATCTGACTCCATTTTTATAGTATTTCTACACAGACCAGGGATAGGAGAGGGTTGACACCTCTCCCATCCCATTGGTCAAGACAACTGTCCATCTGCTGTCCATCCCTCCAAGAGGAGGAATGTAAACTACCTTCATCTTAACAGAAACATTGCTTCTGTTTATAACACCCGTGTGTGAGAAAGCTAAGAACTATGAAAATATCTAAAACTGTGAGGCACACCAGAAGGCTGAAAAATCAGGGCGACATCCAGCAGTGTCCTTGAAGGATGGACAGGCTGTAGCTCTTAGTGTGGCCGTGGATTGTGGCCCAAGGGAAAGCTGCACCCCAGGGCAGGGTCACTCTTCATTCTGGCCACCCCACACCCATGGGCAGCCCTTTGCTTTGCTGCTCGCCCCCCGCTCACCTGCTTGAGGATCTGAGCTGCCATCAGGTGGCTGCAGTCGAAGATGATGCGGAACTCCCTGCCCCGCTTCATCTCCTTGAGCAGCGGCCGGGCGTCGTCGGTGTCCAGCGGGAGCTGCCGGATCTTCAGGCGGATGTTGTAGCGGGACGGGGCCATGATGAGCTCCTGCAGCCGTATGAGGCCTTCAGGTGTCACACAGAGACAAACCCACAGCGTTACAGGTCTGCCTTCCCCACAGGCTGGGCCACAGCTCGCAGGGCTCCCCCTGTTCTCCATGGAATGAGATCAGGACCTCCATCCATCCATCCATCCATCCGTCCATCCATCCCTCCCTCCATCCATCCCTCCCTCCATCCATCCATCCCTCCATCCATCCATCCCTCCCTCCCTCAAATGGCCATTGTTAAAGGGCACTGTGGCATTTTGCTCCTGGGTGCAGGATCCTCCAGGGCCACAGGCTCTGACACAGCTGTGGGAAAGTTTTGTACCTTTTCTTCTCCAATACCAAACAATGAGCAACCTCACCCAAACCTGTGCAGACTGACCATAAATTGCCTGTTCTTACAGTTACACATCCATGTAGGGTATCAAAGGGTACCAAAGGGCATCAAAGGGTGTCAAAGCCAAGGTGTCACAAGTCAACCATTAACCCCAGAGGAGCTGCTCCAGGACAGAATGGCTTTTCCTGGTGGTTTCCTGCCACCACTGCAGCCAGCAGAGCTGGATGGGGTCCCTGCACTGGGTAGGAAGGGGAGAACAGCAGGTTGGTCCTAACCTCAGACACCCCTGGGATCACAAAAAATTTTCTTAAGCAGATGTGCCCTTGAGAAAGGACAGGATGTGATAATCAGCTACACAACAAATTAAAATCTGCATATTTACCATGCACAGCAGCAAAAGGAAAAAATTAATATGTGTTTGGATTTATGAGTCGCGTAGATCGTAACGGTCACTTAATCACAGCTCGTAACTTCCTACTACCCTCAGAATTCATTTCTGTTTCCTGCACAAGGCAAAGAGCCATGGTGGATGCAGCTGAGCAGGAATTATTGGAATCTGGTGTTGCAAGGAGAATTTCAGCAGATGCCTATTGCAAGGGGGAAGAGAGAAGCGTGTCCCTCTGCACAGCAGAAACACATTAGAATATGCCACGAAGGGAACATACTGTGACCCACATTTGCAAAACAGGAATGTCAAACTGTGTTCTCATCAGCCCTCCCCTAAAGAAACCATTTGGTTTAGTGAAATTAGGTTGGACAAGCTATCCAGTGTGGCTTTTGTTTTTTGGGGGGGCTTTATCTAGAGCCGTGCAGCGCTTTGCTTTGTTTAACCATCAACAGCTTTCCTCACATGAGGAACTTTGCCAGCTCTGTGTTACAGAATTATCCAGAAAACAAAAAAACTTTCCAGAACTGCTTTTGGTTTTAGCTGGGAACTGCTCCCTCCCTGGCAGCTGTGGACAGGGGTTTTTCTATTGCAGAGGGCAGCACAGTGCCAAAAGAACCAGGCTGAGCTGGTCACCCCATGTCAATGAACCCCCTCATGACCCTTTGCCAGCTCACAGACCCGCTTGCTGAGAGCTTTGTGAATGAAATGCTTAGAGAGCTCCCAGGGTCTCCCACAGCACTGCCTAGAACTCCTGGGAACACTTCACTGCACGGGGCATCGTTCGGTTCTCAAGAGGGTTCACTGGAAAAGTTCCCAAAGAGACCCAGGACAGAAAATGTCCAGGATTCCTTCTCTGGGCCCCTCCTTTACCCACCTGTGCTGTCGTCATACACCACTGTGGCTGACCTCCATTTCAGATACTGCACGAGGTCTAGGATGGCGTGGCTCAGGGAAGCATAGTCAGGATACAGGTTGACATAGAAAGTGTCCTTGTTATCCAAAGGGTGATGCTTCCATCGGAGCTGTATGTGGGGCACTTCCAGGGCGTTGCAGATAGACTGGACAGCGTTGGTGCAGGAGCCTTGGGAAGGTCCAAATATTGCAACGACGCCCAGAGCGAGCTGGTCACAGGCTGCAGGGGGAAGGGAGGGATGTCAGCAAAGCCCGGGGGCACAGCCCAGATACTTCTGGGCACTGATCCAGCACCGATATTGGGTAATTACAGCAGTGATGAGGCTCAGAGAGAAGACAAATTATGCCAGGTGGGTCTGGTAGAGGCACAGAGGAGTGCCAAGCTCCTCTGAGGGAGCCTCCATCACAAAACCATCCGAAAAGGGACAGGGGGTCACTGGGCTGGCTGGGAGCAGATAAATCCCTCCTGGTGATGTCCCTCCAATAGCAGCCAGCTCAGGCAGTAGGTTTCCTCTCTCCCCAGCTAAAATCAAACTCCACGAGCCTGCAGGTCACCAGCTCGCAGCCTTTGCTGTGCAGGCCCTCCCCTTCAGCAATTCAAGTGTGCTGCTGCCAGCCAGTAATCAAAAGTGACTGCTATTAAGGGAACAGAACATCCGTGTGATGGATGTGAACACAGCCAGGGAGGCAGTGACACAAACACAGGCATGGCCTCCAGACCTCCGCTCAGGATTAGAGCGAACGCTGAAAGGAGTTTTGTGAGGTTTTCAGAGGGAAAAAAGGTAGTTGTTCCCCTTGTATTAAAATGCCTCTGGAAGGTCAGCTCCAGCAGGAGTTCTCATGCAGATCACTGGTGAGAGCAGGGCAGAACAAGCTGCTGGTCTGGAAACCAGACCTTTCTTACACTGAATAAATGGCCACAAAGCTGCTCAGAAGTTTGCTCTGCTCTTACCTTTCTTAGTTGCTTCAAAGCTGTCGTGGAAGTGTATCCTCTGGATGTCATAGGTCAGGGTTGTGTTGGGCAACAAGGTTCTGTTCCTGTTAATGATGTTG
Organism: Donacobius atricapilla; assembly: GCA_013397315.1. Classification (NCBI taxonomy): domain Eukaryota; kingdom Metazoa; phylum Chordata; class Aves; order Passeriformes; family Mimidae; genus Donacobius; species Donacobius atricapilla. Next base: position 7,116 of record WBMY01005857.1, read on the forward strand.
GCGGAGAATCGGAAGGCTTGTTCCTCGGCACTCATCACCTGCGTGTTGGGGCCATCTGTGTACTCAAAGATTCCTCCTGCAAGACAAAAAAAAAATCCACCCTTGAGACACAGTTTGTTTCACAAACTTATGCAGCAAGGATGAGAAAACTCTTGGAACGTTTGCAGGTGGGGCAGGGCTCTCTTGAGGACCTGTCCTGTACTGAAATGAAGACATAAAGACTTGGGATTTTCTTACACCCTGGCCTGTGAGAATGTTCAGGGTGGCAGCTTCTGTGAGGCAGTAAGGAACTATTGAAAGTCTTGGAATATTTTTTATGAGACAGATAAGTGGTTTCCCATAAAACTTTAGGACCAGACAATGGGAACTGGACAGGCTCATTGTCCATCTGCAGGGAGGCTCCAGGTCTGTGCTCAGAGGAGTTACTGGGTACAAAACTGGCACTGCCCTCCTCTTGAAATCCTCCTACCTCATCAACCACCTCTGGTCCTTGCACGGACTATTTTCAGTGCCATGTTCCATCCCCTTCCCCTTTTTTACTGCTCCTCGTGTTTACTTCTCCAAGTTCTTAATTCAGACCAGCAGAGACTTCTGGATTTGCCTACCCTACAGCTCCCCTGCTCAATAATGCACATCTCGGATGCAGCTTTCCTGTGTTCAAAAGTTGTTAATGCCATTACACCTCCCCAAGGGCAACAAGCTCATGTCGCAGTGTCGCTGCGTTTCTTGGCTCCGTGTCTGTGAGCCTTGTCCTCAGTTCCCACTGACAGCCACTCTAATTGGAGTGACTTGGAGCAGGCATGGGTTATGTAATGGAGTGTCCTTGTCTCCGAGACGCAGGAGCCACCCTGCGCCCCTCGCAGAACCACGGAAAGACACAAACCTTGCTCTACCTTAATCAAAGGCAAACCAAAATAATTAATGGATGAGCGAAACAAGCAAGTACAATTGGCAACAGATGGTCTCAGGGTTCATTAGCAGAAGGAAAATCTTCCTCTTCAATTTAAGATAGTCCTCCAATGTTTTGTTGTAGACAACAGATGTCTGCTCAGCCCTCCTGGCTTTCAGACAGTGCCATGAATCCTTCTCCAGCAGCCTGGGCACATTTTCTATAGTTTTGTGGCAGTTTGGTCTTAGCCAGGAACTCCAGGTTGGCCAGAGCTGAGCTGACAACTTAGTGATGGCCACGCTCTGGGTGTCCTCCCAGGACTGTGACCAGAGCCGTGGACTGGGTGAGGCACAGGAGTGATGGTTGGAGGTGTTCTCAGCAAGGGAGCAGAAGGACTTGCAAAAGGCCTCTGACTTTCTGCTCCCCTTGACCATGTCAAGTCCCTTTCCTCCTCTTCCTCTGCAGCCTTTGTGCATCCATGTCCCCAGTTGTGAAGCGAGTGTGGGAATTAATTTACATTCATAGACATGAAAAAAATCTGAGCTGTTCCCTGCACATCTCTACTAGAAAAAAACCACTGAACTCAGTGCTAATTTTGGTAATAGGCAGAAGAATGAAGAATAAAGAGGCTGAATGCTCATTCTGGAGCGTCATTTCAGTCTCACGTGATTTCCAGCCAGTCACTCATGGGCAGGTTTTCAATCCAGAATGCTGAGCAGCGTAGGCAGCAGTGTAGCAGAATTGTCCACGTGCCTCATTCTCACTGGATTATGCCAAAACATTTGGGGTTTGACTGGTGCAAAGAAAATTATTCATCCACATCAAAGCTTGCATGTGCTGGCAGCACAGTTTAAGTTCCTTAGGGCAGAAGAAAGTTCATCTACAATATTACACGAGACACAATTAACAAAACTAATGCGAGTGTGAGATTCACCCCATCTTTCTGTCCAAATTTTCACTGTCCAGACTGTTTAGCCATGGATTTTTTGTTTTCTAGCATCATCCTGAAGTGATAACTGGTTAATGTTCCACTGATTATCCACTAGCCGGCATTAGGCTTTCTCCCATCCCAGCACATTCAGGGTTGCATTGGAGCATGTCTTACTATGAGATAATATAAAAGGGCTGGGTGTGTGAATTATTGGAGTTTGATCCTAAATAAATTCCTGCTCCAGACATCCAACTGGATACAATAGGCTTTTTGACAGGAAAGAACTTTCTGTGCAGCCACCCAGTACCTTGAGTTCAGGGCCAGGTGACGAGGAAACACAACAGGGATGTCTTTCCGTGTATTTCCCATTGCTGGGAACACACTGGGAATACTCCGGGACACTGGGAATCTCCCACAGCTGCCAAGATGCTGGGGGCAGCCACCACATGCCCCAGCCTGGTTTTTGCTCAGAGGCTGGGGAGGCCGGGAGCCCCTGATGTCAGATCTGTGCAGGGATGCACGGCACATCCCCTTGGATCCTCACATCCCTCCTGGCTGCGCGCCGCTCCTTCAGAGACGTTCATTCCCATCATTATTTAAAGAGCCTAATAACTGGCTTGAAACAGCTGATTAATGCATAATCTTCATCATGATTACACAGCACAACCGGCATTAATTTGCAAAGCCAGCTAATTATGAAAATAATTGTTGCGGTTCTTCCATTTGAGCAAAATGGAGACGCTCAGCTCTTGGCCTTGCGAGCACGAGCGATGTGACATCAGCTGGCTGATGGCCAGGCTGGGGGAGCCCAGGGGTGCCCTGCACACCTCAGCAGCAGAGATGAAGGAGCAGGGCTGGGGGATCTGCTGCCGAGGGCTGGACAGTTGTGGGCAGCTCCACTGCAAGTGATCCCACGTGGGCTTGGGGCAGAAACCTCACCCAGCTTCACTCACACAATGAGAGTCATTGTGTGAAAAGGCCACAACAAAACGGTCTCCACTTTCATGCACCACATGTCGATAAATCCCACCGGAGAGGGTAAAACTGAAGCTCCTTTAGTGTTGCTGTCCCCCTCTAAACCTCTGCCCTGTTCTGGAAGCTAGTTCCCATGTCTTGGAGATCACTGGGTGCTCTGTGGTGCTCGCGGCCTTTCCCACTATTTCCTGTCTGTGCAGGTCTCAGCTCCTCATTCCTTCTGTCTTCCCCTCCTGTGGCTGGCAGAGAGACAAAAGAAGGCCATGGCAAGGTCTGTCATGCTTTGTGACATCCTCGTGAGGTTCAGGAGAGGATTTGCTGCCTGATTTATGTGCGCCTTTCCTTGACCAGTCCTGAGGACTCCCCACTGCAGCGCCACGAGCTGTTCAACACACACTGAAGTTTATCAGTTCAGGTTGACTTTGTTTGCATAGATATTTTTCCCTGGAAACCTTCTTTTAATGCCATGTTTTGGGGGCCTTTGGTGGTAGGATCTGGGAGTCAGCCTTGTAGGAGATGCCTCACACAAGCTGTTGATGAAGGCTTTCATTCCTTATCACTTATTTTACATATTTTTTTAATGAGATCATCCATTATTATATCTGACTTTTTGGATTTTAAAATCAATCCCAGGCAGGTTAAATAATTATTCAGTTGTCTTTTACTCTTAAAGCAGACTAATTACTCTCTGGAGAATGTGAGCCAGCGTATGGGAAAACACACTAATTACAATCAACTTCATGTCTGACTGTTTTATGTTATTTTATTTGATGACCTCGACATTGCTGCTAAGGTGAGGAGTTTTCAAAATCTGAAATAAGCAAATGTCTGAAACTCCCTTTGGGTCTAGACCAGAGGAGCAATAGTGGGGCCAGGCAGGCAGAAGGAGCCTGGCCTGGCACAAGGGGAAGTTTGGCTGAAAACCACAGAGCGTTTCACTCGGAGTAGCAGAACTTGAGCCTCTCTTCAGGGTGAAACCTGGATACCACAGGACACCTAAAATCCCCCTGGTGATGATCCAGGTCTGTCTGCATCCAGCAAAACTGCACTGCATTCCTCTGTCCCCAGGGATGGTGCTGGAAGACCTTGGGAATGGAAAGACACCTGGACCATGGGCTGGGAACCCTCCTCCACTGCTCCAGTGATCCTGGGACGTGGCTGCATGGGCTCAGTGCCAGTGCAGTTATTTTTAGCTTTGTCAAGAGCTAAGTCAAGAAAATCAAGGTATTTTAGGTTTTCATTTCTCCCCTCTTTTGCTTTTTACTAAAACAAACAGCTCCATTCTCAAACAGAAAATTCCAGCAGCCCTCAGCGTGTGGTGCGATCTCTTATCTTCTACTCCTTATAAATCACGGAGTTATTTAGCTTTGAAGAACAACTATTTCTGATAACACTTTTCTCTCCCCCGCTGACAGTGTTGTTCACACATTTAGACAGCTCTGACAGCCTCTTTCTGTGTGACATCCGGGAAGAAATACCTGGTTTGAGACAGCTCTTGCCAAGGATGGAGCCAGCAGAGCTCCTCAGGGACACGGGAGCTCCCGTTCCCTCTCACAGCCTTTCCATGCCCAGAGCTGTATTTTTTGTGGTTTTTTTATCTCTGCGGTTATAAAATGTTTTTGTTGTTGCCTTCTGAGCATGGGATTTGCCCTCTTCTGAGGACAAATCACTCTGTTTTGGGGACAGTATTAGCAAATGGACCGATGAGGACAGGTACACACAATTTAGTGGCTTTTCCTGCAGGATGCTGCTCCACAGGTCCCTGAGGCAGAGAATGGAGAGTCTGTGGAGAATCTTCCTCGCAGAGGAGGCTTGGAGAACCTGACACTGCTGCTTGGCTGACAAGTCCAGTGGGGAGAATCTCACTGTCGTGGCCCAGGTCCCCTGAGAGCTGCTGTTTATACAGCAGCATTATAGAGAGAAATGAGATAACACTGCTGGGAAGTGAAAGAAAGTTCCCTGGAGCACGAGGCTGTGGCTGGGAATGGGGCTTCAGCTCCCAGAGCCTGCCCATCCCGGGGGACTGTGGCAGTCTCAGGTGCAATAAGAAGGATGCAGAGAGGGCAGGGAAATCCAGAAGGCAATAAATATCAGCAAAACAAAAAGGGAGAGCAACGACAGATTTATTCACAGGAAATCTCTCCTTGCACCTTCCCCCAGGGAGCTGCCACTTTGAAATTCTCCATGAGTATGCTCCCAGGAGCTGGTCCCGTGCTCAGCCCGGCGTGGAGCAGGGCCCCCAGGTCTGGTGTTGATGCCGGTCCCCAAGCAGAAACAAACCCACCCTATGAAGTGATGAGTGAGGAAAGCAGTGCCGGGAGCGCTCCTGCCCTTCCAGAGCCCGTGCTGCTCCTGGGAAGCCCTTGCTGCCGGAGGGGCGCGGGGCTCCCAGCCCTCCACAGGCTCCCACCCCGCCCCACATCCCGGGATGCGCCCTGCGGCAGGACCACGGAGCCGCTCCGCGCCCGGGCGGCGAGCACGGCTTGCGGACGGACTGAGACGAACCTCCTGGGCAGGAGCTGAGAATAATTCCCGCGGCCTGTCAGCGGCTTCGTGCCGTTGACAGAGCGGCAGGATCTGGGTCCCTGTCCCCTTCCGCGGCTGCTGATCATGCACTGGCCCTGTCACTTCAGCGCGGCGCTGCTTGATGTGATGCAGCGCAGCCACGGAGCCAAAGCAATTTCAGGCTTCATCAACACGCATCACTCCAGAGAGCCGCTGCGCAGGGCTCGGCGGCTCGGGGGCTGAGCTGGCCCTGCCCACGGGAGCTCCTCACTCCGGGGGCTGATTGCTAAAAACCCAGGAGCGGGATCTGCCTGCAACGCGGGGAGAGGATTAACCTCAGAGCCGGTGTGTCCGCATCGCTTACGCTCACACGCTGCCTGTGTTCGCTGTGCGTCTCTTTTGTAGAGATTAAAAAAGCACCGGCCTGTCCCTGAGCCTGGCAGCTTCCCTGGCTCTCAGGGAATTTCCGAGGCGTTTCCACCTGCTTTTGCTGAGGAGCCCCGGCCCATGGGGCTGATGAAGCCCATGACCCGCCTGCCCACCCAGGGGCTTTCCCTGTGTCCCCGATACCCTCCAGAGAGCTGGAGCCAAGCGAGGGCTGAGCGCAGCCCCTCTGGCCTTGGGTTTGGATGCTCCTGAGCTCCCCAGCACAGCGGACTGGATTTGCTGCCCGACATCCTTGGGAAGAGGCAGAACATGGAGCTTGAATCCCCCCTGAGCTCAGAGGAGAGACAGGCACGCTGGGGTGGCCGATCCCCCCAGTGTCCAGGAGCTCACTGTCCTCAAACCCCCTCAGACGTGTCCAGGAACGTTTCTATTTCTACTTCTATTTCAGCTGCTGTGACCCTGCATCACGGATCAAACCAGAGTGGGAACAGCCCTGCTGTCACCTCCCTGCCAGAGCCCCCCACCCTGCTCGCTCTGGGGGTGTCCTTGGGGGCCCACGGTGGCTGGTAGAGGAGCTGATGGACAGAGGGACATTCCCAGTGCCTCTGATTCCACCACATGGTGCAGCAGGAGGCAGAGCCAGGTACTTGCTGAGTAATGCCAAGGAAATGAATTCAACCAGAAAATCAGATACGCAGAGTGCGAGTGTGTCCCACGAGGAGGGATTTCCCGCCTGCCAGGACAGAAATCCCATCACAGCAGGTCGATCCATTCCCAGGAGATGGTGTCTCCTTCTTTTCTCATTTTGGTATTGAATATGCAAAATCCTATTTCATTTGCTCTGAATTAGGCACTTCATGTCACAGGGGGTGACATTCGTCTATGTATAAGCTGCTTAACAGATGAGCAGTCAAGTGGCAAAGCAATACATTATTAATGCTTCTGGTTAAATTAACTGATTAAAACCACTGGAGCTAAAATGTATGTATCAGCACTTCGCTCGCACTAAATGAGGAATTAATGGAACATGGCAGGTTGTGTTTTTAATGAGCAGTAGCTCGGGAAGGTCTGGAAAGGTTTGTCACTGCTCCTAGGGATGACCTGTTGCACGCTCTGCCGGACGCCGGCGCTGCTCGTCCCCACGGGCTGGGGCACGGCCAGGGCACGGCAGAACAGGCTGTGGCTCCTAGAAACAAACTTCCCCTCATTGCAAACCCTCCTCGTTTGGCCTAATTGGCAGCGTTTCCTCTGCCATGCTTTGAACAAGCTGTTCTGGTGTTGCACGTTTGACATCTGAGGAAGAGCGTTTACCGCAGCGGCAGAGCGCAACCCCGACCAAGGGAGCGGATCAAAGAGCTAATCTGAGATCAAAAGCCTTCAGTGGTGCTACAGCAGAAATAAATTAAGTTAGCAACAGATTTCTTAATGATATTTAAATTTCTAATTTGCATAATACATGATTAAAATAAAATGGGCTCTTTTTTTTCTTTTTTTTTTTTTTTTTTTAAGCTGGCTCAATTAATTAAAAAGAAAGAAAGAAGCATCATAATCTCAGAGGAACAGATTCCCATCAAGATAAAGGCAAGGAAAATGCCACAAAAGTTTTTTTTTTACCCAATATTCAGCTCACAGGAAATGTAAATCTCCCCAAGTGACCGTGGGGTTGCAGCTTGGGAAGTCCTCTTGGGCCCGATCTCCCAGTCCCACCATTGCCCTCAACACTGGCTGGGAAAGGCTCCCACAGGCTCTAAGTGGTTTATTTCTCTGCAAAAGGGAGATCTGGCAGCTTTGGGCTACTTGTGCTTGTCTTGTTCTCACTCTGGGACACCTCTGGGCTCCCTGGATTATTTACCAGTACACATTTGTGTGTGAGCTGCCTGGAATTAAATCATGGTGCCAGTTCCAGCCTCCACTCTCTGCCACCGCACTGCCAGGGAGGGACAGCTGGGCTGGACTGTGCCACCAGTCCCCCCATGCCCATCCCTGCCACCCCTGCTCCGGGTTCCCCAAAACCTCCCAGAATCAGTCTAAACTCAGCACACATGTCCTGGGAATCACTGGTGGCTGGATAAATCAGGCACACTCAGATGTCACTTCCATGGCAGTGCTTTGGGCCAAGAGCACGTGTTATACTGTAATATATGGGGGGGAAAGGGTTTGAAAGCTTCAAATTATTGCAGATGTGCAATACAGAGTTGAGATGTGGATGGGAGTGCATTTTCTGTGGCGTTTTATTGCCCTGTGGAGGGGTCTGAGGTGTCCATCGGGGCACTGTTCAGAGCAGAGGGTGAGGTCACACTGAAAAATAAATCCCACCTCATGCCAGGACTGGCCAGGCTTCTAACAAAGCCTGCAGGGTGATAAAATACTCTGGATTTCTCTTTACTGTGTGCTGGAGAGCTGAGGGCTGGCCCTGTGCACACACTGCCCTGTTTGGGGCTCCCCAGCCAGCAGAGTTACCACTGAGCAGGTGATTGTTCTTCCCAGTGCAAACTGGGTCCTACCGGTTCTTTTGTGAAAATTGGCTGTAAACTGAATACAGGGTGTTGGAAACCAAACCCGCTTCTTTTGGGGAAAAAAATTGTCTTCCCTGGTAAACTGGACTTTGCAAATCTTCGAGCTCTGCACCGGGATAGCCTATTGGCCACACACAGACCTGCCAAGCTGAATTAAAATGCCAATTATTGCATGTTAATTAAATTCTTCTCCAATATTCATTGCTAAGACGCAGCTAATAAATGTTAATACCCACCTGGCATGTAGCATATATTAGACTTAAGAAACCTACTTTAAATCCTGTTTTCCTTCCACAGTGTAGCCAAACACCGACAGTCAACTTGTTTGTCACTCTTGCATTGATGCTTCCAAAAACTGGGGCCTAGACTAAGATGAGGCACTGAATGGCAAATGCAGTTCTGCAAATATTATGACATATTGTTTGTCATCTGCCCTAAATATTTAACAGTTCTATTTTGCAAGATTTTTGCGCCACATGCTGAGTATTTGCTCCTGATAGATGCTAAATTTGACTGATGGAATGGATTCCATTCAGGAGCTGACAGTCCCGAAGCCTTGTGAGGATCTTTGCTGTTGGCATCTTCTGTTTAAAAAAAAAAGCAGAGAAGGAAAAAAACCCCGAAGAGTGCCCTGGGAAAATTGTTTCTGCTTAATCCCATCTCCTCTTCTCAGAAAATCCTTTTTGTAGGAAGAGATCAAAGGTCTGGAATAGATTTCAACAGGTCTCAGGAAGTGCGGGATGCAGAGGGAGCGTGGGGCTCTTTGGGATTGACCTGCCCCTGCTGCTGGTGCCTGGGGCAGCCAAAGGTGTAATTGGGAGATTCAGAGACTGATTTTGCCTTTTCCTCTTCCTATTTTAATGTTTTAGTGTTGTTAAGCAGAGGGGAAAACCAGACTTTGCCAGGATGTGGCACTTGCTGGGCGTGGGAGGTGGGGGCAGCACAGGGGTCCACACTGGGACCTGTGAGAATAAAAGCTCACAGTTTTTTTACAAATGCCTTCCCAATCTACTTTGACTGAAATCTTTTATGGTGGGAAATATCTGCCTGGGGAGGGCATTTCTGAAACCTATAATTTTCAATATATTTTATGAATGGTTATTTTCCCTCCCTTTGTTTCAACCCTTCCCCCCAATTTCTTAATTTTCAATTCTGAATGCCCAGGGTAATTACAGCTGAAAGATTTGCTGGCTTAAAAGTGGCACTTTATTCCAGGGAATGAAAGAAAAAAAAAGGGGAACGACAGAAGGATCTGCTCTGAAAAATGCTTTCATTATTTTCCTGTCATCTGTACTCTTAGTTTACAAACAGCCACACACAGAACAGGGGATGCGAAGGGACGTGCTGGACCTGCCTGGAGCACGGCTCCAAAGGAATTCCACATTCCCTAAATGATGCAAACCAGCTTTTAAAAACCTCTTCTGTCTCACAAAGGAATAGCTGCCCATGGAGGAGAGGCTGGCGTGGGGCTGTGCTGGTGCCGTGGCCCGAGCACGGGGAGGGTGGCCAGGGGTCCCTGTCACCCCGGTGGGTGCCCTGCCTGCTCCCAGCCACGCTGCCAGCCCGCCCTGGCTGTGGGTTTATCCTGCTCCTGCCTCTCTGCCCGGTCAGGGCTTGGCAGTGCCCGTGCAGAGCGGGGTGTTCACAGCAGAGTGGGGTCCTGAGGCCGTCTGTGCCCAGCCCAGCTCCCCTGGGTGAAGGGCTTTGGATTGTGCCACGGGAGGGAGCCGGGGCCAAACAGCCCCCGGGGCTGCAGCTGCCCCGCGCTGAGCTCGGGGATTATATTTTCCCGCTGTGCCACCCTGCTCCAGAGAGGGGACCAGCACCAAGTGCCACGGGCACCGTGTCGGTGCCAAGGGCGCCACAACAGTGCCATCAGCGCCGTGTCAGTGCCATGCGCACAGTGTCAGTGTCGTGGGCACAGTGTCAGTGCCATGGACACCATGACAGTGCCATCAGCGCCGTGTCAGTGCCATGGGCACCACGTCAGTGCCATGGGCACAGTGTCAGTGCCGTGGGCACAGTGTCAGTGCCATGGACACCATGACAGTGCTGTGGGCACAGTGTCAGTGCCATGGGCACAGTGTCAGTGCCGTGGGCACCACATCAGTGCCATGGACACCATGACAGTGCCATGGACACCATGACAGTGCCGTGGGCACAGTGTCAGTGCCATGGGCACAGTGTCAGTGCTGTGGGCACAGTGTCAGTGCC
>WBMY01005857.1:17690-41224 GCA_013397315.1 Donacobius atricapilla
TGGGCACAGCGTCAGTGCCATGGGCACAGTGTCAGTGCTGTGGGCACCACGTCAGTGCCATGGACACCATGACAGTGCCATCAGTGCCGTGTCAGTGCCATGGGCACAGTGTCAGTGCCGTGGGCACCATGTCAGTGCCATGGACACCATGACAGTGCCATGGCCACTGTGTCAGTGCGGTGGGCACAGTGTCAGTGCCATGGGCACCATGACAGTGCCATCAGTGCCGTGTCAGTGCCATGGGCACAGTGTCAGTGCCATGGGCACAGTGTCAGTGCCATGGACACCATGACAGTGCCTTCAGCACCGTGTCAGTGCCATGGGCACAGTGTCAGTGCCGTGGGCACAGCGTCAGTGCCGTGGGCACAGTGTCAGTGCCATGGGCACAGTGTCAGTGCCGTGGGCACCACATCAGTGCCATGGGCACCATGTCAGTGCCTTCAGCACCATGTCAGTGCCATGGGCACTATGTCCCTGCACAGAGCTGGGGGCCGTTGCTCCAAAGGGAGATCCCACTGTCACAGGGATACACTGCCAGAGGGATCTACTGTCACAGGGATCCACTGCCAATGATCCCACTGCCAGAGGGATTTACTTCCAATGATCCCACTGCCAGGGGGCTCCCCTGCCAGCGACGCCACTGCCAGAGGGATCCGCTGCCAGTGATCCCACTGCCACCCTGGCAGAGCTGAGTGTCTCAGTAGGAACTGAACCAAGTGTCTGCTAATGAAGCTGAATATTCATTATTCTGACTAAACACGATGAATCACAAATTAAAATGGGTAAATTATTAGTTGGTAGATCAGAAAAGGGGGAATTAGAAAAGCATTCCAATTCTAGGGGAGGTGGAAGAGGAAAGCTTTATTAAGAGACGCAAATCCAGTTAAAGCTGAGTGTTAGTCATTGTGCAGGGCTTCACACAGCCCTTTGTCACTGGTGACAGTGGATGTCCCCGTGCCACTGGCAGCTCAGCACTGACCTGACCCTGTAACTGCTCACACCAACCCCGGAGCCTTGATGCTTCATGGAATTCTGAGATTCATCATCATGATCGCTGTTTATTTAACGCTAAGGACATTGTTTCCTCTACTCCAGTGTTATGAATTACCAAGGATTATGTGTTCAGTGGCTTCCATTGATTCATGCAGAGCTAATTAATGGGATACATCAACCTATCATAAACATGAGCAATAACTCATGCCTCGTTAGCACCAATGAGCAAACTGCTCCAGGGAGCAGGCAGGTCTCGGGAAGGGTTAATGGATCTACTGATTGAAGTGAAACTTTTTTTTTTCCCCTGGAATAGATTTTTTTTCCTGCCATTTCTTACATTTTAGGTGTGTCGGTATCTCCTTTGTAATGGTACAAACTGGGAGCTGTAAACTGGGAGTAGCATGAATTCAGTGGAAAAAGGGTTTGAAGAAGCTTGAGAAGAAGGGATACTGGTGAGTGGGAGCTGCAAAAGGAGCTGAGTATGCAAGTTGAGCTGAATTTGACTTTAATTAAAAAGCATATTGAAGGAAGAGATTTCTGACAGGAAAACTGAAGAGTGAAGGGTTCCTATTTCCCACCCTATTTATAAATCAGTGAACACAAGCTGGCATCCTCCTCTCACAAGGGCTGTACAGTAAGCAGATTGTCTGGGGGGAAACCACATGAAGTTGGGCAAAACAATCCTCCTCCTCTTCCTCCCGTGTGTGGGATGAGCAGGTGGGGAACAGCCCCATGGACGTCACTGCTCCGTGCCTGGGCCACGGGTTGGAATCAGGGGCACTGTCCCTGGATTTCCTCTCATTTACAGGTAACTGCTGCAGAACTTGAGTGATATCTTCAGTTTCGGAGTTAAGTGACAAAACCCAAGATTAATAAGTAGAGCTGTCCATGTGGAAGCAAATGTGGAGAGGCTGATGCAGACACCCCCTGCTGCAGTGCCGAGCCGCTGGCTCATGCAGCACTTTCTTCTTGAGGCGTGTAATATATTTAAAGGCTATTTGGAAAAGATGCTTCTAGCATCTTCTGGGCCAGCATTAAGTGGGACTGTGCTGGGCAGCAGCACGTGAATCTGATTAGATGGAGTGTCGGGTCACTGCCACTTGTCCTCTGCAATATCCAGAATTAAGCTGCTGCAAACATTTGAGTCCCAGTAAAATCCCAGCAAGGGGGCTGGACCCAGGGCTCTCAAGTTGCATCCTCTCGCCCTGAGCTGTGCTCTCCTACTACTGACCCCGAGCTATTGACCTCGGCTGCTCTGCCAGGGTGAGTGTGTGCAGTTCCCCTGCTCTGTGGGATTCCCTTAGCTAAAATCCACCAGGAACATCTTGCGGCTGTAATGATGCCTTAAGATTTTAGCTTTTATATTTTTCAAATCCTGTACTGCATTAGTGTATAACTCTGAACTCCATATAGGGTGTTAGTCACTGTTTTCACATTTTGGTTGGACAAAACTATTCCTCTAGGCCTGAGATCCTAGGACACCTCACAGCCTCAGGCCCTGAAAAGTATCAACAAAAGTGAATTGTGGCGGGGAGAAAACTGAGGTTATGTGACTTCATTACCTGAAGCTGTAATTGGAGGATTAACCCCTGATATGTCAATGGCCCATACTTACATCTGTCTGAAAAACTTGTGACCATTTTCAATTTTGGGTGCAGCCCCTGGGGGGGCTTTGTCTGCCTGAAATGTACCTGAAGGCCCTTCAATAAATAGAACTGCTTTTTATTCTCTTAATTTTTTTCTGGCCTCTCTTTTCAGGTAAGCCCAAAAAAGGCATCAGTAGTACTGAGGATATATGAGGCAGCACTGGGAATCAGTGGTGGTATTCCAGCTCCTGTGGTGGGCCTTGCTGCTGAAATGTAGCAACAATGCAGAAAAGATCTGAAACTAAAGCACGAAGTGAGAAGGGGTCTGTCCTTGCAGCCCTCACTGCTGCCCTTGTCTTTGCAGCAGGCGAGCAGCAGCTCCAGGGGTGCCCCAGCCATGGAGGTGACCTTGCCTTCCCCGGAGCGGGGAGCACTGTGGATCTCCACACTTTGCTCAGGTCCCTCCCGGCCAAATACTTGCAAGAAACGTGGTGTGAATTATTTCACTTCTTAAATACAGCTATGGAAATACTTCAAGGCTTGACCTAAGCCACGTCTCACCAGACAATGGGTGGGATGACCCAACCTGCTCGGCTTTGTAGTAGAAAGAGAATCCTCCAGCTTTGTAGTGCAAAAAGAAAGACCAGACACCAGCTAGAAGGCAAGGGGAGAAGGGATGTGACTTTCGGAGCTTGCAGGCAGTAGCATTAAGGCCCAGGGAGATGATTCTCTGCTCAAGATCAGCAGTGGCTCAGTGTGGATCTTCTCCCTCCTGGCAGGTATGAGGGAGCCAGTGCTGGCTGGAGCTCCAGGCATGATCTTTTCCCATCTTACAGTAATAAGATGCTTCTACCCCAATAAACAGGAGTTAATTGCAGTGCATTCAAGCTCCTTGTTCAGTTTTGTGGATTTGGGAGGTTCTTCCCAAAGCATTCATGCTGAACTAACGAATTTTTATTAATGCTTTCAAATGGAGATGAAAATGATATGTTATCTCAGAGATGTCAGGCTTGATGAAACCAAAAATCCCCCAGCTTCAACCTCTGTTCCTCCTGTTTTGTTTAACTGAGCCTTAATGCAGTAATGATCCCGCAGTCCCCTTGGAGAGGAAGACAGAAACCCTGACTGGATTAGCACGTGGAACTGTTTATTCCAGCAGGGCTTCCTTTGCTCACAAGAGCTGCTCTGAACTTCATTCATTAACGTGCTGCTAAAACAACTGAATGGGTTTCAGACGTGAGTTTTGTCTTTCCCTTCTCCCCTCACCTAAGGAAACCCACCGCTCTTTATTTCCTGCAGGAGTGTAATCCAGACACAAATCCCAGGGGATGCCGGGTTAGTCTCTTTGGCAACTGCAGCTGGTCAGTAGAACGCACTGGAAGTGTGACTACTGGAGTTGGTCAGAGACACACACAGGCTCATCCCTTTGTCCCTCAGTGAAGGGGAGGCTGGCAGCGCTCTCTGCTCACCTGGGCACCTTGGGGCTTTGGGGGCAGGAGGCTTTGGCTGCCAAGGGTGCCACAGCTCCTGTCACACACAGGCTTTGGCTGCTGAGGAGGTCGTGGCTCTCCCGTCCCGCCCGTGGCTCTGCTGGAGATGCCAAGACATGTCCCCATGGGCTGGTGGCTCTGCTCAGAGGGGTGGGCAGTCACAGGGATGGGCCGTGAGCCGAGGAAGGGCCACGGTCATCGGTGCAGCCATGTGTGTCCTGAGGTGTTGCTTTGTCCTCTACAGATTTTACTGTTAATAATGTTATTTTTAGCTTTCCCTCCCAGAACTCATCCAAGCAGGGATTGTTCATCTTGCTCAAGTATATTTTGAAACGTATTCTTACAGGGTATATTGCATGAATATTAGGAACTTTATTTTTTTCCTTGGGTGTTCTTCAAATAATCCCTGCTTTGAAATGCCGAAACAAAGACACACAAAGGTCTGGCTCTGCAGGACAAGTGCAAGTGAAAGGTCACAGAGGAACATGGGGGTTGTCTGTGGAGCTAAAGGGATAAACACAAATGACTTTCTGAACTTTCCTCCTCCTCCTGCTGCTCACCCGCCCCCACTGGAAACACTTTTCCAGAGGAATCAGGGAGACTTTTCTCTCCTCTGAATCTTTCTGCAAATTTTCATTTTTAAAGTGGAATCAGATAGTAATAACTGTGCCTTTTCCCGGCTTAATACAAGGAATATTCCCAATGTCAAAGCAGTATTAGAACCGATGGGGCCAATTCACTCCCTGGGTTTTCCTGTGACCTTTCAAGTCTGCACAGAGCTACACTTTGTATAAATAGACTGAAATAATAGTGAAGGATGTGGGTTGGTTCTTTAGTTTAGAAGCAAAAAAGGCTTTGCTTAGATAAACACGGCAATAAAGGTCAGAAACTGAGCCCCGTAGCCAGTGCAGGGGCCAGAATTAAAACCTGAATTGCCCCTCGGAGTCACCTCACCACACCGGACCAGCCCTGGGCTGTATTTTGGCCAGCACACAACATCTGCTGGGCTTTGCCCCTGGCTGGGGCTCCTGGGGACCAGGCAGAGCAGTTCAGCTCTCCAGGCGTGCAGAGCAGGCACTTGAGGTCTCCACACGGGGCTGGGGGTGTCCAAGGCAGGAGCCCCCTCTGCCAAGGCACAGCTGTGTCCTACTTGTGTCCCTGCTGCCGTGCTGCCCGTGCCTATCAATGAGGAGGTATTTTAGGGCAGAGCACCGGGGAGTTGGTTTAATTAGCAGGTTACAGGGTATTTGTGCTTAAATGAACTTTGGCTCCATTTTCCTCCCGTTGTACAATCTCAGTTAAAACAGCAGTTCCCAGTGCAGCCTCCTGACAGGGTCCTGGGCAAGAGGCTGTGGCTTCACCTACCAACAACCAGAGGCTGTGATGTGACATTCTCCATGGGTGTATAAAAATAAACACATGCAATGGCCTTTCAGCAATTCTGCGCAGGGTTTGGGCAAGGGGACAGAACATAAACACAGCCATAAAATCACTGTAACATCACACTGCTCAATGACAATATCTTGTCTAATTATGGAGAGCTCAGAGACATCCTCAAGAAGATATAAAATGGAAATGCAGGTCTGTGGATGGATCCAGGATGAATCCTGAGGAGACTGAGTAAAAGAAGTGGGTATTAATGAGTAGTGCAGAAACAAGGACTCGAGGAAATTCAACTATAAAAAGATGGAGAAAAGGGACTGTCTGTATAACTAGGAAACAGCTAAAACAACAGACCAAAAGGGAGACATAAAGCTGGAAATTGGGTAATAAATCTCTGCCCTCATCAAAGAAGAGACAGTTCTATTGGAAAATAAAAATAACATTCTGGAACACAACAAAGTGGAATTTATAGTCCAATTAAAAATGCACGACTGAAAAAACCCCAAACCTCAAATACTTTTCTTCCTACTTTAGGTAGAATGCAGTGAGAGCACAGCATATGGCGGGGGCCGATCCCAGGCTGGAAGGAAGGAATAGCTTGGATGTATAATTGATTCAGGACTTCTCTGTGCCTCGGAGGTGGTTTGCAAAGTCACAGGCTGCCCCAGAGCTGCTGCCTCCCCCGGTCTGGGAAGTCGTTTGCTCTCCACCAGCTGAATGTCTGGCTCTGGTGCTCCAACCTGAGGTGGAGAGACCGTGGAAACCGAGCCCAGGGACGGGTTTGTAGGGATGGCTGTGCTGTAGGTGACAGCACTGTGTGGGAATCTTGTAGGTTGAGACCTGATGCCTTGAGACTCGTGGGAGATGCTACTGGGGCTTGTACCTGAAGTGGTGCTGTCACAGGAAGCTGTAACGGGAGTCAGGAGCAGCCTTATGGATCTCATCCCCCGGGGAAATGCTGTGCCAGAGCATTATCATGCCTGCAAACCCGTTGGAACAGCCTGATGACAACAGATTGTCTCATTATAGAGCCCACAAAAACATCTTTAAGCATCATAAAAAACAGAAGTGCAGGTCTGAGGACGGGGACTCTGACTTCCAAATAACATGGAAAAGGGGGAGGAACGCCAGTGTGCTGTACAGGGACAACAGGTCCCTCTTGTCCTGTGCTGGGGGTGAAAATGGGGAGGACAGAGGGGCCCCAGGAGGGTTTCAGTGGGGAGAGAATCCCCGTGTGTGTGTGGGGAGGGAGGGAGGAAAGCAATCACTGTTGCCATCACAAACGCTCCTGAAAACTCAGGGCAGCTTTTGCATGAGCAACAAAAGCCACACTGGCCACACAAACCATCTGGAGCTCCCTGTGGGGATTCAATAAACTCCTGCAAATTGCTTCAGACATTTTCCACTCTCTCCACTCATTTTATGTGCAGAGTTCAGCGAGACACTGTTTCCTATTCAAACAACACTTGTCACTTACATTTGGGTCGTTTTTCTTCTCTCTGGCAGTACTTTGCTTTTCTGGCTCTTTAGTTTCCTGTGTGCCCTCAGTGCTGGAGGGGCCGTGAGCCTTGGCACGGCTCGGGGCAGTGTGTGGTACAGCAGTGTGAGTGAAGCCTTTTCCTTGGTCCTAAAATCAAGAGCCAGACACTGTTAAGGGATAAAGGGCTTTTATCTTGGTATTTAACAAGGATCTTTAGGGTGCAGCACTTCGCCAAGGTGGAGCACAGTGAAATGCACACACACTATAGATCGTGTATATAATTTTATGGACCTTGCAAATTGGCATATCTAACTAGGATGTCCCAATGAGAGGCTCGAATGAATAGCATGACATCCTCCTATTGCAAAGTATCCCTACCTGGTGGGCCTAATCCTAATTTATAGGATATATTTTAGAGGGGACCTGTTGCCCTGATTTTTCAGCCTTCTTGTGTCTCACAGTTTTTAGTTCTTACGTTTTTTTCTCACACACTGGTGTTATAAATAGAAGCAATGTTTTCATTAGTCAAAGTAGTTTACATTCTTTGTCTTAAAGGTATGGACAGCTGATGGACAGTTGTCTTGACCAATGGGAGGGGAGAGGTGTCAACCTTCTCCCCCAGTCCCTGGCCTTTGTAGAAATACTATAAAAGTGGAGTCGGATTTTTAATAAACAGTTCATGCCTTCGCACCAAAGTGAGTGTGTGTGTGTGTGTGTGTGTGTGAAACAATGACAAGGACCTTGGTTTTTCAAGATAGTGCAGGTCTTTCCAGCCTCCACTGTGAGGCCTTTAGGATGCTGGGTCTTCTGGCCTAAGGGAATACCAGTAGTATGCTAAATTATTAGACTTAAGGAATTGCGAGTATGCCTGTTAAGGGCACTGAGAATACATAAAAGATCTATAAAAGAAAAGACATTCATGTGGTACAGCGGTGTGGGGTGCAGCAGTGTGGAGTGAAGCCACCGCCACCACCTGTGGAGGGTCACAGTGATCCTGGTTGTGCCCCGGGGCTGTGACTCAGTGCCTGCCCCTTCCCTCCTCTCTGCTGTGGTTCCCCCTCCTGTCCTGCTCCCTGCTGCAGCGCAGGCAGCCGTGCCAGCAGCACCAGCTGGTCACCACGTCCTGCCTGTCTGCGGCTTATCAGGAGTCCAGCCACAGACATTCACACTCCAGCAGTGAATTATGATATAAAAATAACCACAGGCCTGATTATTCCCTTTGTCTGCTTTTTGCAGACAGATGCTCCATTATTTGTCGAGCCTGCTCTCGAACTCCACTCACACGTACATAGTCCGGGGTATCTTAGATCTGCGGGCACGTGTCTTAATTTTTAAAGTGCATTCTTTAAAATGCCCTGCAGATGCATATTGTGTGTGGGGTGTTTGGGTGACCTGGTGCCCCAGGACAGTGCAGTCAGCAGGGACTGAAGGCCAGAGCAGCTTTGCTTCCCAACCCTGTCAGAGATGTAGATCCCACCACAGCCTTGACCTGGAGAAAGCGTGTGGGTCTCTACCACAGCCTTCCCACCCTGGTGCTCAGGGGCTCATCTCAAGGAAGGAGAAACGTTGTTGTGCTGGCTCAGGGTCAGTTTTCTGCTTTGTGGTGTGGAAATGTGCTGAAGGAATGGTCGCCAACCCCTGATTGTGTCATCTCATGGCATACAGAAGGCTGAACTCTTCACAAGTTTCCCAGTGCATCTTTTCTGCCCTACTGAATGACCAAATAGGTATTTCTGGAGCCTGCATACACTTCATTTGCTCAGCTGCAGCTGTCTGTAAATACAGGAGCTCACGTGATGAAGAGTTACCTTGCGTTGAACACATTTCCCTTATCTATCTGCACAGCATATACACGGAGAGCAGATAATTAAAAAAAAAAAAAAAAAAAAAAAAAAAGGGTTTTTCAATGGGAATATTTGAAAATGTGCCCACCAGGGTAGTTGTGCACATGGTGGATAGAAAAGAGCCCCTGCCTGCTCATGGTGCTGCTTGCGATGTTCTCAAATCTCAACCCTGTCCCGTCTACCAATGCTGCAAGAGTGTGTCCTGAATAAGGGGATTTGGTGAAGCTCTGCAGTACTCAGCAATTTCAGCTCCCAGGGATACAGAGGAGCAATTTCCCTCGTGCTCCTTGCCATTTCAGGTTTCATTTCCGAAGAAACTTAAAGGAAAATTCAGCACAAATTACTCTGTATTTGCCTCCCATCAGAGCAAAATTGTATGATAGCTTTTACTTGATTTCTGCATGGAACCCCGTGTCTTTGTTGAGTTCTTTTTGGATGGATCCCACTAAATAAGAAAGAAATGCAGGTGTTTGAAAGGGTAAAACCCAGGCTTGAATCAGTCTCAGCAAGCTTGACTCACTGCAGCTCTCCAGCCAGGGAAAATGCGGGAGGAAATCTCCTTTCTGAAGTCCTTTCAGCTCCTGTTGGTGCCTCTCTGAGTACCTGAAGCCCCTCAGCTTTTGGCAGTGCTGGGAGAAGCCTGTGCAGGATCCTGTGGGAATGGAAAAACCCCAGGCAAGGAACACTGACCTAGGCCAGGCTCTCTGCTGCTGGTGCCAAATCTGTTTGTTCTGCTTCTAAAATAATAATAGAACAAATTTTCTGAGCATCTTGGCGCCAGACTTCTCTTCCCTGGGTGCTTCAAAGGAAAGAGCTCCTTTTTTCAGACCTTGCTGAGGTCGCTGAGGCTGCGGCACAACAACACTCCACGGCTTTCAAAAGCATTTTCAATTAACACAAAAATCTAATGAAAGCACGTAATCACAGGTGCTCAGCTGCCACGGGACTAATCGGAGACGCTGACTTCAAATGCCGCGTCTTTAGAAACTCAGCGGAAAAAGGCTTTTTATGCACGCTAGTCTGAGACAGGCCTTTCCACTTGTGCCTTCAGCCAGGGGGACGGTATTCACTCCATTCTGACTGAAGGAAAAGCCACTTGGCCCTGCAGGGAATGAGGCTGGTCCCGGCCAGCAGCCTGGTGAGCAGCACTCGGTGCTTCCCAGCCCGGAGCCACCACTCACCGACCGGAGCTGCCTCCAACCAGGACCCTCATCCCTTGGGAGGTCTGGCAGCAACCGTCTCCTGGGTTCTTGCCCTTGGCCTGAAAGAGTTTGACTTCTATAAACCAAATTGAAGCCTTCTAACTGATGTGCAGATGTGCATGGCTGTGTCTGGCTGAGAGGGGAACTCCAGCTCCTCTGAACAGCCATGAACTGCCCATCTTGGGCCACTTCGGTGCTTTTTGATAGCCAGGAAAAAAGCCAGTGTAAATTCAATAGTGACCAAAGTTTGACAGTCATGTATTAGATTTGTGCCCTGGAAAAGCAAGTGAAAGGAACTTTTATTATTAAGTGTCCCTAGAGCACAGAATATCTGAGCATGAATTCAGCGGGCTGTTTCAATTGGAAATAATGTTTTCAAAAACAAGATGCGTCTGTTCTCACCTCTCCTAATGCAATTACTTAGTGCCCTACTATTATACTGCTGCAAGAAATAAGACTCACTGCATGCTAAAAATGACACAAAAAATTGATTCAGGCAGAGGAAGTGTGTCTGGAGCACCAGTGGTGACCCGAGCAGCTGTGCCACACTAGCACACTTCATGGGAAGTGCTTTTTATAGCAGCACCAGTGAGTGCCTCACAAATGTGCTGCTCCTGTTCTGCTCACAGTCCACTAAAGGCAGGGAATTGTTTGGAGCACTTGGTGCAGGGACACGTAGGACGTGTAACTCCCCAGCCATGGGAATGGTTGGGGTGGGGGGAAGAATGATTAAACCACATAAAGTGGAGAAAAAATAGCCTTGAGTGCTTTTTCTGCCAGAGTACAATTTCTTTTTCTGGTGTCCAAAGCCATGGTTGGTGCTGGCACTTTCTTCCCATTCTAAAAAGCAGAGGCATCACCCCTTGCTCCCAGAATCGTGTGAGCTCTCCACCTGGACTGCTCCAAGGTGATGTCATTTCTAAGGAGAGTTCAGAGATAGTGGAACAGTGATTTTTTTTTTTTTTTTNTTTTTTTTTTTGCCCCTCCTAAAATTAGACAGGAAAACAAGAAATGCCAAGCTGCCCCTTCAGACCCCTGGCCTGGCCATAGGGCCCCCTCCAGATGCACCTCACCGGTTTCTGTGCCTTTCACCATCCTCTCAAATGGTTCCTCACAATAATTTATGCCACTCGCCTGCACCAGGCTCACTCTAACACTAAACACCGAGACTGGATAAGAGAGGCAGTACCCAAATCCCAAACCTCTTCAGAGAGCAAGGTCAGATTTCTTTGACAACTGTTTTCCATGGAAATGTGTGCAGCAGCATTACACTACTGCTAAATGCTTCAGTAATTGACTTTCCTGTCAGCTCTGCCAAGCCTACATTAACAGGTTCATCCTGCTCTCCCCTCCTTCACGAGGCTCTGTCCTTGAACTCCCCGGATCTTACAGGTTTTGTTGGGATCAGCCCTGGCACCCAGAGCTGCTCCTGGCCATCACCCAGGCCCTGGGGCAGCTGCTGGGTGTTTGGTCTCTCCTTAAAACCAGTCTGGACTCTCTCTCCAGTACCCACAGGGAGAAATGCACTTCAGCTTCCCTCAGTGGCACTAGGTGCCACGTTTCTTTCCATGTAAAGATCAGGAAATCTGTTTGAATATTCTTCTGGTTCCCTCTGCACTGGTAACAACAATTACATCACCATCTTCCTCTAATGATGTCTTATCAGTTCAATAGAGTTTCATAGGGTTTCACCTATTCTCCTCTGCCTTGCTGACCACGGATATTCTATCAGGATGCCTTTAGATTTCCTTACCAATTTTTTACTTCTCATTTATCTTTATTGTTACCAATTTGCTGCTTTTCCTTTTCCTCGACAATGCTTTCTGTGGTTTGTTTCTGCCTTTTAATTTCATTGCTGGCTCCCATTCAGCCATGAGCCAGGGTGGGCTCCCAGCCAAAGCTCTCTTCCTCTCTGATTTGCTGGAGAAGATTTATCTCCATATTCTGGTACATTCCCCAGGGCTGGAGGGCTGCCGTGTCTAGGAGCTGCTGCCCGGGGCTGTGGTGCCAGCGCTGTGTGAGCAGCTGTGCAGGGCCAGAAAGTTACTCAGAAAGATTCCCCATCTTGATGAGCCGCACCTCAGCCCCTGGAACCTCTGTGGTGAATGTTTAAACCTTCTCTCGATGTTTAAATGAGAGAATCTGGGTGCTGCACTGCAGGGAAGAGGGTTTCCAATTCCCTGTGGGCAAGATCTTTTCCTGGTGTGCCCATCCCTCCCTCCTGAGCCCAAACACAGCTCAGGGCAGCAGGGAGATGCTCTTTGGGTGGCACAAAGAAGAAGCTGTCTCTGTGGCTCTGAAGAGCCTTATCCAGAGAGTTTTGAGCAGGTTCTTCCTTTAGCCAGGCAGGGATTGAGCCCTGTCCGTGCTCACTGGTGTCTGATCGATCCACCCCCGTGCTCTGCCTGTGCCTGGGGGGAGCCCACAGAGCACATTTGCCCCGTGCCCATGGAGCAGGCAGCCCTTGATGCCTTTTTTGGGGCTACCTAGAAACAGAGGCCTTACAGAATTAAGGGGATAAAAAGCAGTTCTGTTTATTGAAGGGCCCTCAGGTACATTTTAGGCAGACAAAGCCCCCCCAGGGGCTGCACCCAAAATGGACAATGATCACAAGGGTTTCACACTTTTCAAAGTTTGGTCCATTTGCAGATTGGGGGTTCATCTTCCAATTACAGCTCCAGGAAATGAAGTCATTCACCCCAAGTTTGCTCCCCCCAACTCGCTTTTGTTCACATCGCTCAGGGCCTGAGGCAGTGAGGTGTCCTTGATTGCCAGGCCTGGAGAGGAATTGTTGTGTCTGACCAAAATGGGGAAGCAGCAGCTCACACTGTGTGTGGAGTTTGGAGTGATACACTAAAGAATTGCAGGGTTACAAATACATGAAGAATATAAAAGCTACAATCCCGAGGCATCAGCCTGGATGGGGAGGAGGCAGCTGGCAGAGCTGCTGCCAGATCCTGACTCATGGGCACAGGGGCAGAGCACGGAGCACCCATGGGCTGGCAGCACAGGGCCCCCACCTCAGTGTGTGCCCTCCTGCCACTGCCACAAGGTGGTTTGTGCTGCTGGGAACTACGGGTCCTGCCATCTGCATTGCTGCAGGCACTGCTGCATGATCCCTCCGCTCTGCACGATTCCCAGTGCTCTGCACCCTGGAGGGGACACAGACCCAGCAAGGAGCCACCAGCTGGGAGACTTTTCCCTGTGCTTTCTCCATGGAATCCTTTCTTTTGGGGCCTCTCCAGCCCCAGTCCTGGCTTAGCCCTGGGCAGTGAAGCACCTCTGAGAGCCTGCAAAACGTCTGTTGGGCTCCAATTTCTCCTGTTTTAAACCTCCTCCAGCATTTCCTGTCGTTTAGTGGGAGCTGCAGAAAGCTTTCAACAACCACAGAAAATTCAGAGTACTGGGATTTAAAAACAGCGGTCACAGGGGTCCTGATGTACCTGGCTGAGAGCAGGCTCCATTTGCTTTGCTCTCTGCAAGCCCACTCCAGCAGCGCTGTTCTGAACAACACACCAGTTCCTGGAATCTCAGACACAGGCTGAGATTGCAGTGTTTTTAAGACATAATGAAAAAGGTAATTTTCCAGGCTCCCTGCAATCTTCATCATTGGGGAGGTATTTTGTGCAATTTTCAGTCCTGGCTGTAATCATGCTCCCAGAGAAGATGGCGTGCTGCCGTGACACTGGGGGTCCTTTGAACCCTGCCATGCTTTGGAGCCCCAAGGAAATGGAAGAAAAAGGGAGTGCAGCCACTGAGGTGCCATCCCTGCTGGGGCTGCCCCTGTTCAAAGCCCCACGCTGAGGGCACAGCATGTCACCCAGGCAAAGGCTGGCAGAACACCCAGACCTCAGCACAAGATGAGAAGTTAAAACAGACATCAAAGGTGAATAGATCCCTTGGATGTGTTGGCACATGGACCAGACATCCCAGGAGGGGAGCCCTGACCTGTCCCTGGTGACAGTCTGGTCTGTTTGCTCCTCGGCCGTGCTGCTGTTCCAGGGAAAACACTCACAGCTCTGAAATTGTGGCAATCATCATCATCATAATTTTGGCAGGATTAGTTGCTATGCAATGAAAGGGACACACAGTCCTTCTGATGTCCAGCACCTTTGAACACATAATGGGGCTTGGAAAAGCTTCTTGCGTGCTGGGGGCTCTGTAGCCTTGGCTTTGTCTGAGATGGATTTGCTGATGCCAAGGGCAGAGGGGGAGCAAAACAGGATTTATGGGGGGACGAGGGCTGGGGTACAAGGTGCAGCTCTGAAGGCACCTGGGGGCTGTTTTGGCCCCCATCCTGGCAGTCCCCGTGGGCAGGTGTTGGGCTGGGGGGCACAGGAGCAGTGCTGTGGCTGCCCCATGGGTCTGCAGTGGCACGAGGCAGCCGAGCTCCCCCGGCCCCACAGCCGGCTCTGTTACACCTGCAGCCTCTTGTGGAACAGGATGTTTCAGAGCCGTGGGACGAGACCCGAGAGGCGCTGTGAGAAGCAGGTCGCTAATGCCAGAATATGTAGATGTGTGGGGTGTTAATAACAGAACAGCAGCTCTTTAGCCGGGAGCTCCCTGCAGCCAGGCTGCTGGGATGGGCTCCATCTCCTGACACTGCAGCGATGACTCGGCGGAGGCTGCGTCTCACTCCCCACTGCTTGTACCCACCAATGAGATGCTGAGGGGTAACACAGAGCAGCACAGCATCTGTGATGCCCTTGCAGCAGCAGCTGACGGAAGAAAAGTGCAAAGTTGTGTTCCTGGCAGAGCAGAGCCCAGGAGCCCTGGCAGCAGCCTCAGAGCACCCGTGAAATAAAAACAGGCTCTTGTGCTACCTGCCAGGAGCCATTAGCCAGGGAGCAAATGATCTACAGAGTGGTCTGTGAGGAGAGCAAAGCTCGGAGAGGAGGGTGCAGCAGCTCATCTGCCGTCAGTCACTTCAGCAGGACGTCTCTGTCACAGCCTCACGCCTCGTGCCTCCAGTGTGAGGGCTTGTGATAGATATTCGCAGGCAACAGGATGCAAACAAGCTGTAATGCTCAATCAGATGATCGTAGGGATTTCAAGGAAAACAGAAATGAAAATGTCAAACCTGTTAAGCTGTGGAGTGCTTTCACCAGAACGTGGGCAGAGGGACTCCAGGAGGTTGTTTAAAAATAGGAGCCAGGGGAGATTGCTCTCACAATGGCACCACGCTGGTGCCAATGCCCCGCTGGAGCACGGAGCTCTCTGCTTTTTATAGATCTCAAAAGGAAAAAGTAAATCATGTGATGCTGAATTTATGAACCCACTCAAAAAGCAGGGGCTCCAAACTTGGCTGTCATCTCAAGTTCAGCCTTGATAGTGTCTGTGTCATCGTTCTGAGAGCCTGAACAAAGAGGCAGATGAGGGGAGGTGAGGCACAGGCAGCCACATCCAAGGCTGGGGCCTCTTAGCATTGTTTTTACCTGTGTAAGGACAGCGTAGGACACTGACACCTTGGGAAGCTGGCATCTTACACCTTTTTTACAGCTCTTGAGTACAGATCTCTACATCAGAGCGCAGAGAACTGTAGGCCAACTGCCTGTGCTGCCTCCGCATGTGGCTCAGCTAACGGGTGCTGCTCAGCTCTCTGGAGCCGCTTCTCAGCTAAAGCACAGCATGGGTGAGAAGCTGCTGAATTGCCTGGGAGTGTGGCAGGAGCAGTGAGCACCAGGAGAAGTCTCAGGAACTTTTCATGTTCAGGTAAAGCTGTTTCTCTTCCATGAAGGCACTGAGCACGGATGAGATCAGGAAGGGTCACTGGGTGGGAATTTGCAGTTGAAAGCCATTTCATTCTGTGTGTAACTCAGGCCTTTGCTCAACTAAACTATGCAGACATGGTAGCAAAGTCTTTTCTCGTGTTAATTTACATGCAAGGCTTTGGCTTGTGCTACGCTGAACAGGAGAGGCATTCCTGCAAATCTGTTTGTTAATTAAACCAGTGCACTGGGAAGGGGAGGCTTCTCCTCTCCTCCCCTGCCCCAGCCGTGCCAGCACCTGGCAGTGACCCTACAGGATGGCCACAGGGTCCCCAGTGTCCCAGCTGGCCCATGGTGACACCCAGCCCCTCCGCCGAGGCGCCACAGGAGCTTGGGAAGGTTTCCTTTAGCAGCTCTTTCAGGCCACCAGGGTTCCCTAATGGTTACAGCTGCTCTGGTAACATAAAAGTGATTTGTTCCAAGCCTACAGATACAGAAACATTTTGCCTACCCCATTTTTCTTCTTGCCTGGGAGGAGGCCGGGCCAATACATCATCACCAGGTCCGCAAGTAGCATCACAGCCATAACTGATGTGTGAAAATGCTCGGAATCCTCTGCCCGCGGCTCCAGCCACAGGCTGGGGACTCCAAGTGTCCCTGCCCTGCCTGTTCCTGTGCCTGTCCAAGGCTCCTGCCACACGGGACAGGGCAGAGGGCTCTCAGTCCCCGGTGAGTAAGGAGGGGTGTGCCCAGCTCCCTCCGCGCTGCACTGAGAGCTGGAATGCTGCGCTTTGGGAAGCCTGAAGGAGGGATTTGTAACGTGCCATATGCTGTCCCTTGGTAACCACACTCCAGCCACTCTTCCCTCCATCTGCACCGCAAGGCTCCCACCCTCCCTCCCCTCCCCTGGCCCTCCTTTCTCCCTCTAGGGTATTTACAGCCCCAAAAGCTCTTCCAGCCACGGCCGCCTTTTGCCTGGGTTTGTAGAGCCCCGCTGTGACAGGGTCCTTTTGCTGTCACAGCCTCTCCCTGTCCCTGTCCCCATGCTGGGGGTCTCCGCGGTGGCTCTGCCACGGGTGGTCCCTGTCTTTCCTCCCTCCCCTGCTCTGTGCTCCCAGGGAGCAAACAGACGCTGTGAGTGCACCGAGCAGGACCAAAGGCACGGCAGAAACACTCTGACCTGACGTCCAGGTGCGAGGTGACAAAACCCCAAGCAGCCAGCACTGCCTGTGAACGAATTGGGGTCCCACAGCTTGGGGGGTTCAACTTCTCCTGCCCGCTTCCTTCCCCATCACCTCCTCACTGGGCTGCTCCATCGCCAGGCACCCGGCGCCCATCCTGCCAGCAGGCACCCACAGTGGCTCTGCTTTGTGCAAAATCAGGGTTAATGTTAAAGCCCGTGGGTGCTGAGGCTGGCTCCTGCCCCCCGCCAGCAGGAGAGCCCCAGTGAGCGCCCCACTGGCCACCCCACGCTGGCGTGTGGCTTTGGGCTGGATGGAAAGCACCTCCCTGAGCAGAAATCGCCACGGTGCAGAGCTCAGCCCCTCTCCGAGCTGCGCAGGGAAACGGAGATGAGGCAGGGTAGCCGTGGCTGTGAATCCCCCAGGGCCAGGGATGGGTTCCGTGCTCTGGAGAGAGGCAGGGAAACAAAAAACTTCGGTCCCATAAAAAGTCGTAACATTCACCTTATAAAACACACAAACTCAGTGATTTAAAGGGGGGAAAACTACTATTTGTTTCCAAATTTACAGGCAATAACACTTGATTTAGATCCTTGTCTGCCTTCTGTATAGACTGCAGTATAATTTAAAGGACAATAAAGTCTGAGGCCATAACACCATCCCCACAATAAATCAGGCCAGCTACCACCACTCAGAACAGAAATTATTAATCTGGGTTCCAAATGATATGCCTGCAGATTGCTTATTTGAGCTGTTTATGCAGCAAGCTGAGATAGCACTTTCCCTCGTTATTATTTTTTACTTTTGCAGTGAAATACCATCTCCTCCTACCAAGGGGGGCATTTATTACCCAGCCAAGTGTGTTGTGCGGAGCATCCAGCATCGATACGGCTTCCCAGCGCCCACACTCTGCCTCTCTGGGATGTTCTCAGTGCTGAGGGCACTAGCTCATCCCCAGCCAGAGCGGCATGTGGGGTGCCCTGGGCAGGCCTGCCAAAGCTGCCACATTCTGGGGGAAGGATGGTGCTGGTGCCTTTTTCAGGCTTACCTAGAAACAGGGGCCAGACAAAAAAAAAAGAATAAAAGCTGGTATATTTAATGAAAGGCCTTCAGGTACATTAAGGGCAGATGAAGCCCTACACCCAAAATGGAAGATGGTCATGAGTTTTTCAGACAATTATAAGTTTGGTCCATTTACATATCAGGGGTTAATCCTCCAATTACAGCTTCAGGTAATGAGGTCACATTCTCCCAGCTCGCTCCTCCCCAATTCACTTTTTTTTTAATGCTTTTTGGGTCCTGAGGCTGTAGGGCATCCTTGGATCTCAGGCCTAGAGGAATAGTTTTGTCTGACCAAAATGTGAAGACAGCGACTAACACTTTATATGGAGTTCAGGGTTATGCACTAACGCAGTGCAGGATTTAAAAAATATAAAAGCTAAAATCTTAAGGCATCAGTGGCACCCTGGGAGTCTGTCTGCAGCCAGGGGCCAGAGATCCCGCTCCCAGCACCAGACAGTTCCTCTTGGAATGCCCAGGACCCCCAGACCGGTTTCTCCTCTCCCAGCTGTGGCACTTCTGGGAGGGATGAGAGATCCTGGAGGGTTTGGACCCATTGCAGTTACAGACTGTCAGTGGGCTTGGCAAAGTTTGTTTGCAACATTGACAGAATTCAAACTTTAAGAATTCAAATTTGATGGGATTTTTAATGCTACAGGAGAGGGAGAAAAATCTGATAAATTTTGAGGGAGAAAGCATGTATTTTCATGAAAAAGTGCAGAGGGAGATTGCAGGAGGCTGAGATCCCTCTTCATATCATTCCCCAGTAACTCTGAAGCAATGGACTGAAAATAGTGGGGTTTTTTCTAGGTTTAGGGACCTTTCATACATCTTTAATGTGGCTTGACAGTGCAAGGTCCACCCTCCTCTAATAAAAAATTCTTGGAGTCATATTTTCTGTTCAGGAATGATGAGTCCAGCCTGGAGCAAAGACCACCCTACCAGGGGTCTTCATCTGCATGCAAAATATTATGAGCTTCGTGTTTAAAATTAGAAGAGGTGCCAACTCTCCTGAAATTGCAGGGATTTCCTGTGAGGAGGAAGTGCTGCTGTCACAGGCAAACCCACTCGCAGCTGCACGCAGGATTTTGTCTGCATTATCCAGGGATTAGCATCATTTTCATTTGTGGGAATGATCTGCTTTCATCTGGTATAAAACATGAAGATGTTAACATGGATTTTAACGTGCTCCTCAGGACGACTTAAAAATTAGTGTTTTTAATAAAGTACAATTTATTTGCTAAACAAACAGCATTTAAAAAAAAAATATTGCCACCTCCCACATTTTCTGCAAACCCCCTTCTGTCTGAAGCAAAGGGCTGCGAGTTACATTTGTACATCATGAAACATTCAGCACTGAAATTGTCCCCAGGAATGCCTCCATCTGCTGCTCGCTTTCTCTTCAGCTAATTATTAAATATATCTGAGCAGAAATAAATAATAGATTTCCCTTAAAGAACCAGAAGTAAAATTTAATGAGCGTTCAGTGTCAGGATGTGTTTTTCCCTCTGAAATTGCAGTCCCTTAACACATCCTGAGCCATCCTGAACTCCCACCCAGCACACCAAGACTCCCTTTCGCCACGTGCTTTTGTTCCATTTGCCATCAAGCCCTTTTCCAAAGCCAGTCCTCAGCTGTAAAATGCCATTTTATGGCTATTCTCAAGCAAACTGTGAGATCTCCTGCCCCTCGGGAAGGCCCCAGTTCCCCCCAGAGCCTCTGCAAACCCAGACTGGAAGAGCTCCAGCTGCTTCCATCATTTCCCTTCCTGGTGAGCGAATTTCACGCCTTCACTGGAAGCTATATCCATGAATAGGGAGTGTTTCTGATAACAAATCATCTCACAATATGATGCCCTTTCTTTTCAAATGTGATCTTCAGCATTAAGTGTATTTATTTATATTGCATCGCTTCATGGCGCAGGCAGGGCCAGGGCTGAGGCAGCAGTGCCAAACAGCCCAAAAGATCCTGGCCCTGCTTTTACTGGGTTTTGAACTCCTTGGAAATCTTTACTGAGCACAGGGAGCCTGAAGTTCCTCTGGTGCTGCCTTGGTAGAGCACAACAGCGTTGGGTCTTGTGAGAGATGTGATTTGGAGCAATGCTCCTCTGGAGTGTTCCAGGGAAGGTGTTTTCTCTTCTTCCCTCACATCAAAAATGCAGTGAAATCATTAAGAAATGTGACGGAATGACAGTGCTATACTACAGCTACAGAAAAGGTGGAAGGAAGGATGTGAAAAATTTTATTTCCCCTCAGAGTAATTATTGACATGCCCCTAGAAATGTTGCCTGAAAATAACTCTGTGCTGAGGTATGTGAGGTATGATGGAGGGACCCACTGTCACCTCCATCCCACACCAGGCTGGGATGTGTCAAGCCTGTTTTGTGGGGTTCTTGCCCTCTTTGGTGATGCTGAGGTGATGCTTTATTGGGGCTACCTAAAAACAGAGGCCAGACAAAATTAAGGGAATAAAAAGCAGTTCTATTTATTGAAGGGCCTTCAGGTACTTTTAGGGCAGACAAAGCCCCCCAGGGGCTACATCCAAAAATGGGCAATGGGTGATGAGTTTTCACACTTTGATAAGTTTGGGCCATTTGCATATTGGGGGGTCATCTTCCAATTACAGCTTCAGGTAATAAAGTCATTTATCCCAAGTTTGCTCCCCCCACCTCACTTCTGTTTCCATCTCTCAGGGCCTGAGGCAGTGAGGTGTCCTTGATTGCCAGGCCTGGAGAGGAATTGTTGTGTCTGACCAAAATGGGAAAGCAGCAGCTCACACAGGGTGTGGAGTTTAGAGTGATACACTAAAGAATTGCAGGATTACAAATACATGAAGAATATAAAAGCATCGGGGCAGCCCCGGTGATGACGTGTGTGCCAAGAGACCTCCATCCCTCAGCCCCTCACTGCAGCCCGTGGGGGCCGTGGCTGCTGACACCATCCCGACACAGTGGTACATTTTCTCTCATCTCACTGGAAGCAAAAGTGTCCCTAATAGTGCAAATTGCTGCAGAAGTGTTAATGAAACACATCGCAGCTGTAAAGTCAGATGAAATCTGTTACTATAAACTGCATTTCCATTTCCTTATTTCCAGTTAGGGAAGTCAAACGGGTCATGTTTGTGTACGGCTTATCAAGAAGAAGATTCACAGTTAAAATACCAAGAGGAAGAGTTGTTTAATTGTTAAAGGTACCTTTTTCGAGGGAAGACATGGAAGGGTCTGGCTGAGATGGAGCTCTGTCTGTCTGTACACTCCTCATCAGGGTCTTTCTGTCCCCAAAATCCAAAACGTTCCTGTTCTCAAATAAGGAACCTCTTCTAGAAATCACATATTCTTACCTCTAGGAAGATTTTCTTAATCCATTATTTATATCCCATGTGTTTCATGTTTTAAGGTGGTTTTAAAAATCTACAGTCTTGCTGATGACAAATGTTGAAGTTAGGTACAAATCCTGTTTGCAGCTTCCTCCCTTATGCCACAGGAACTTCCCGGGGAGGAAAAATGAAAGCTATAAATGTAAAGATAAAGGATCCCTAAAAATAACATTTGATTCATCCTTCCATCATTTCTGGAAGAAATGAACTGAATTGCACCACAGTTCCTGAGGTACCTGTACAACTGTACCTGTCCACCAGGCTTTCAGATGAAATCCTAACCCACTCAAAATCTGATTGTTTCTGGTAGAAATTACAGGTCAGAAAGTTATGATGAAGAAGATTTTTGGGGTTTATCACCTGGACAAAAAGCTCCTTTAAGAAAATCACATATTCCTGCTCTGGAGATGAACATTAACTGTGTGGTAAAACAGTTTGGGATCCCCCAGCAGTGAAGGTCTGTGTGTGTGTCTGATCTCCCACCAGCTGGTGCCAGTGGAGATGAAATCTTTGTCTTCTCCCATGCTGGAATATCTCATTCCTCCTCACAGCTGTTTTCCCCAATTTATGCTAGATGACAGTGGGATTAACATATATAATGGCAAGTGAAAATCTGATTTAAGATGCTTTCCATAAACTTTCTCTCCAAAAAATTCAGCTCTGTCCCTTCCAGTTGGCTTTTTGATTTTCTCTGAGTAAATTCCAGAGTTGTCACCGTGATAGTCCATGGTACAACGGGGAGGAGACTGAGGCAGCAGCCAAAGGCTGTGAATTATTCAGAAACGTGCATTTCTCCAGGGAACCCAGGTGAGGTCTGTTCATGCCCAAGACCTCGGAAGACCCAGAGAGAACTTGGGAGTTAGTGCAAGCCTTTCAAGTTCTCCCCGGCTGAGATGATGTTTGGTCCATTAGCAGGTCCCTGTGCCCGTGCCCCGACAGGAACAGCCCCAATGCACACACACATGGCAATTCATGTATATTTAAAAGCTGCTTCTCTGCATCTTTCCTCTTCCCCTGAGCCCAAACCCTCGTGGTGCTGCCCACCTCCCCCTGCTCAGCTTGGCCCTGCTCTAGGGCTCCACGGCTCAGCTCTGGAGAACAAACTGTTGGTGGCTCTGGGTGTCGTTGTTAGACACACAAACACATACACACACTTTGGTGAGAAGGTATGAACTGTTTACTACAAAATCTGACTCCACTTTTATAGTATTTCTACAAAGGCCAGGGACTGGGGGAGAAGGTTGACACCTCTCCCCATCCCGTTGGTCAAGACAACTGTCCATCAGCTGTCCATGTCTCTAAAACAAAGAATGTAAACTGCCTTGAATTAAGGAAAACATTGCTTCTATTTATAACACCCATGTGTGAGAAAAAAACCCCCTAAGAACTATGAACTGCAAGACACACAGAGAGGGCTGAAAAATCAGGGTGACATCTGGGGACGCGGGAGAGGAGCTGTGGTGACCCACAGGGGCAGGGCCACAGGCTGCCACCAAGCACAGGACACTGCCCAGCCCATTGCCACGTGCCAGTGCACAATCCCAGCATCACTGAGGCTGGAAAAGCTCTCCAAGGGCATCGAGTCCAACCTGTGACTGATCCCCACCTTGTCACCCGGCCCAGAGCAGTGAGTGCCATGTCTGATCATTCCTTGGACACCTCCAGGGATGGGGGCTCCAAACCTCCCTGGGGAGCCCGTTCCAATGCTTGATCACCCTTTCCATGAAGAAATCCTTTCTGATGCCACCTGAGCCATGCCTGGAGCAGCTTGAGGCTGTGTCTGTCATCCTGTGCCTTGTTCCCTGGGAGCAGAGGCTGTTCCCCACCTGGCCCCACTCTCCTTGCCAGGGAGTTTTAGAGCAAGAAGGTCTCCCCTGGACCTCTTTTTCTGCAGGCTGAGCCCTCCAGCTCCCTCAGGCGCTGCTCATCAGACTTGGAGCAAACCAGAATATCCAAACCAGGGCAGAGCAGGCAGGGGGAGCTGGCCCGTGCTGGCGAGGGGTGGAACTGCGTGGGACAGGAGGGAGAAGTGCAGGGACAGGAGAGAAAAGGGCAGGGAAGGGAGGGAGAATGGCAGGGACCGGAGGGAGAAATGGAGGAATAGGAGAGAAAAGTAAAGGGATAGGAGGGAGGAGTGCAGGGACAGGAGGGAGAAGGGCAGGGACAGGAGGGAGAAACAGAGGGATAGGAGGGAAAAGTAAAGGGATAGGAGGGAGAAGGGCTGGGACAGGAG
>WBMY01005857.1:41403-52021 GCA_013397315.1 Donacobius atricapilla
CAGGGGTAGGACACGACCCGCGCAGGGACGGGAGGGAGAAGGGCAGGGACAGGAGGGAGAAGGGCAGGGAAGGGAGGGAGAAGGGCAGGGACAGGAGGAGCCGCAGCTCCAGCCCGTTTCGGTGGCCGGGTTTGGGAAGACTCTGAGCCGCATCTTTCACGGGTCACCTGCCGGAGCCCGGCAGGGCAGTGTTCCCTATTACCGCACAAACTCGCGCGTTGTGTCTTTGTTATGCAAATGTCCCAGCGCCGCACAATTTAAATAGCACTTCCAGAAAAATTAAGTATGTTCATTGACACAGTGAAATGTTTTCACCCTCCATGTAACCTTCACAGTTTCTGTACAAAATCTATCAGTCAGTAAACTATTCATCTGCGAATGCTTACCAATTATTATGCTAATGCATTACAATACATTACAGTGAATTCTTTTTAAATGCCAGGAAATGCAGCTGTCTGGCATCCTACCTCGCCTGTATTATGGAGCTATCAATAAACAGCAGAGCAGTTGCAACTGGATTTTGACTGCTTTGTCAGAACTCTGCAAAAAAAATTCTTATCATTTAACGTTACGAGGAAGTTCCGGAATTAAAGTGGTGTAATGTATTCTTCAGGCAGGGGACCCAAGAATGGCACACGGCTAAAAAGACGAGGCTGTTGCAGGGGTGTGCCCTGAGCCAGGGTGTGCAGGGACACGGGGTGTGCGGCCCATGGGAGCCCAGACGTGTGCAGCGTGTTTGGGTGTGTAACTGCTCCCCAGGTCTTGTCTCTTTTTGGAACTGAGTGCTACTAAAACTTCGACTAGCATATGGAGACTGAAAATGCAGATGACAGGTTATACGTGGAGTATGGCGTATTAGAAGTTCACACTGAGATGATTCCTTCCCCAGATCGTGGGAACTGCTTCCAGGTACCAAAAGGAACTCCCTCCTTTGTTGCCTGAGAGAGGAAATATTCAATATTAATATAAATCTGGCTGTTCTCTGAATCATCCAGGGATCATATGATAAAAATCCCAATTTATTATCTAGAATTAACATTGCTTGTTGGGAAGATGAAATTGCTTAGTCTGTGTATTTTAGATTTCATTGCATTTTTAGTGCCCTGCCTGTGCTGGGTGTGTGCAGAGCACTGAGCACCCGAGCTTGCATTCCCAGCAGCACTTTCTGTTCCCTTCCCTGAGAACATGTGCCAATCCCCATCCAGCCCCTCACAGGGCTGTGCTGTGTAGGCTCACAGAAATGTACGTACTTGGTATTTTTAAACATTTGCAATTGCATAATTCTTTAATTAATTCATTTATTCCTCCGTAGCGCGACACAGAATATGGGAGAGAGGCTGAGCATACATTAGTGCCACAGAAACCTCCTGGGCTCTGAGGAGCCCTGACCAGCAGGGTTTGGATCCCTGGAGAACAGCGGCTGTCCTGTAGGACAAGCTAAGCCTGGCTGCACTCAGGGCTCTGTCAGATGCAATAATCACATCCTTGAGGCAGAGAAAATCTCCATTTTCTCAGCGGAGGTAACCCCTGGGGCCAGGAGATGCTGCCAGAGCCTGGTGTCCCACGGAGCGGAGTTGGCTGAGCTCAGACCTGGCCTCCAGCTGGACCTGCCAGGCATTTCCTTGCTGGCAGGAGGAGAGCAGAGCAGGAGCACTGGCACTGCCACACCAGCAAATCCCTCTGTAGGCACCAGCTCCACCGTTCCAGCAGCTCTGCCTCCCCTCCAGGATGCCCGGCCCTGGGATTTTTTGGTGCAGGGGCAGGCAGGGTCCTCACCACTCCCCAGTCCTGGGATGCTCAGCTTTCTGCAGCTGCAGACATTGTGGACAATTCTGCAGGAGCCCCTCTTGCCACCAGCCCCATGGCTCCAACCCTACCTCACTCTTTCAGACTACAGGGAGCTGTCTCAGTGTGGGAAATGCTTGGGAGTTTTAAATCAAAAATGCAAAGTAAAGAAATGCAGCTAGAGGCATCCATCAAAACTTCTCCGGTTCCTCTGTTTGTCTTTTCTCAGAAGCTAATATCCATGAATTTGGTTATTAGAGTCATAATGTTATAATTATTTCATTTAATACTTTAATTATCCCTTGTGATTAATCCTGACCATAACAGGAATGTCTGTGAGTCTGGAAGGCATGTTCCAATGGCTTCTGCATTATGAATGTTAATTTGAGTTAGCAAGTATGAGAGCCAGAGGAAAAGAAACCAAAGAGCATGAGGACTCTTTGCTTACAAGCGAGGGCAGGGCTTTTCCTGCCTGTTTTTGGCAGTAACTGGGCCAGCAGCCCCAGTTTCTACTGGCATGGATTTCCTGACCGTGGTGTGGCATTGGGAATTCTGTGCACAGCAGGGGCAGGGAGGCAGAGGTGTGTCATGGTAGGACACAAAATGGATTGACTCCATGTAGTTGTCAGAAGAGAAAGAAGGCTTTATTTACAATCCCAACAGCTTCTTTTACAACACGCTGTGTAAAAAGGTCTATTATTGGTCCATGGCACTGACACTGCTCTCCCTTGGTTCAGGAATAGGAAACAACCCCTGGGACAGTTGTTCTGGCAAAGGGAACACTGTTTGCTGAGCCTGTGCTGAGAAAC
Organism: Donacobius atricapilla; assembly: GCA_013397315.1. Lineage (NCBI taxonomy): Eukaryota > Metazoa > Chordata > Aves > Passeriformes > Mimidae > Donacobius > Donacobius atricapilla. Next base: position 43,998 of record WBMY01005857.1, read on the forward strand.
GGAGAGAGATGTTTTGAAAAGAGAAACTGTTGGCAGCTTTCCTTGGGAAAGGAGGCAGCAGTGGTTAGCAAGCTGAAATTCAGGCTCAGAAATGTCAAGCCCACACATATGGACAAAGGGAGTCGATGCTGCTGGCAGAGACCCTCGGGGCCAGGCTCTAGGACCCCTGGAGAAAGGCTTTGCCTCTCAGAGCTTTAAACATCACCGTGTCAAAACCAGCCAGTGGTGCCTCATGGGCTGAGGCAGTGGCTGCGAACACACCTCGGTTCAGGGTGCAGAATGAGGGTGTAGGAAAGTTTCTGAGCTTGTCTCCTACGTGCAGGAGTTGGACAGAGCCAGCTTAGCCCTTGTGACCATGTGCTTCACCTGATGCCTGCATTCACCATTGTCCCTCCTGCTCCGCCTCCTCAGGGCCAAAGCAAAGGCTGCACAGGGGTTTTCTTACATACACAAACTCTGAGGCTGCAGGAAAGAGCCTTTCAGGGTGAGGAACCATGGCTGACTCCTGGCTCCTGCGTCCATCTGTCCGAAGAACTGCTTGCAAAGGGGGAAGGCTTTCACCTCACATGTCCTGAACACCGCAGAGCAAGAGAAATCCAAACTGGATGAGCACATCACCGCACGGAGAGATTTCTGGGGCCTTTACATTCCCATCACTTAAACAGCCAGTCTTTGAGGAATCAGGAATCCAAAGATGAACCTCCTGCTGTCGATACCTGAGGCTGCCTTGGAGCTCCAGTGTTTTCCTGTTCCCACTGGTGGTTTTTGGCTCCTACCCCCCAGCCTGGTGAGACCTGAGCCCTGCAGGACCAGGTTCCTGCTCCACCTGGGGCTGAGCTGGACAGGGAGCCCTCACTCCCTGACATGCGACTGCTTAGAAACCATTGCTGCCCAGAGGGAAGGAAAAGTCCCTAGTGGGGAACTGTTTTGTCCTGACTACTGCCTGTGTTTCATCAGCTGCACAGTTCTGAATCCTTTTGCTTCATTTGTTTCCAAAATGAGCTGCATTGTTTTGCAAAGCAAGTTACCAGGGATAGACAAATTACCAAAATTTATTCTTCCTCTAAATAAAGGAACACCTGGCAGCGTCTGGCTTCCAGGGGTCTGCAAATGTTGTTCTTTAAATATTTTTTCATGCGCTTGCAGACGTTTACACATCGACCTCCCTAGAGCTGGGAACTCCGGGAGTGCAGGGATGGAGCACAGAGTCTAATTTTAGGTACAGAAATGTGAAAGCTTGAGCTAAATGTGGCAGAGCCTCCTGTACAGCCTGAGGTGGGAAGGGAGGCTCAGGAGAACCTCCTGAGGGATTCTTGTGCCCCTGAATGGCTGAGGGCAAGCAGGGAATCGCCCCAGGGCTGTATCATAGATAGGAAAATGAATATTACCTCATTTCATCTCTACTAGTCCCTGACCCACACATTTGTTCCCAGTTTAGTTCCCCTTGTAGTAAGCCCACAGCAACTGGATTTTCCACCTCTGGGCTGGCTGCACTAAGCCCAGGTTTCTGCACACTTGCTGCTGCACATCTGCGCACAGTGGGCTCCTGACCTCCCCCTCCCACCTCCTGCAGCAATTCGTCTGCCTCAGATGCTTTCCAGAGCTGCCCACAGACATCTCCTGCTGGGCAGAGCCCTGGCCGGAGCAGCTGGGCCCCTTCCCAGTGATCCATGGAGAAGCTGGAGCTGTTCTGGGCGTTCAGGCTTTGGTGCCTCCTGAGCATGGACAGAGCCAGACAGAGATCCAGATGTTGAGCAGCTGCAGAGGGCACACGCAGCCGGTGCAGAAGGAAGCCCGGTGGGAAGAGACTCTTCTGCAGGGGCAGACACGTGGATCCTAATCCCTCTCAAGTTCTGTTCCACGTCTCCAAAGCAGCTGCCCACCACACAAAGGAGCTGTGGCCCTCAGCCGGCAGAAAGATGATCCCAATTCCACTGAAAAGTTCACATCAGACAAAATACCTCTGCTGGGCTGCCTCAGCTATCCTCGGGCATGTGGGAGTGCTGCAGGAGCAGGGAAGGCTGGTGGAGGCACTTGCTGCACTTCACGGTGCCATTAAGGATGTGCTGTGCGGCACCTCCAAGGAAAGCGCTGATGGATGCTTTTCAGATTAAGTTCCCCAGAAGGAGCAAACCTCATCCTCTGTGAGCAGCACCATCCCCTGGACAGCACAGTAAGGCTGTGGCTGGTTTGCAGTAAGCAGCCACAGCGAGGAACAGGCGCAGTGGGTGCTGTGCCCAGGGTGACCCCGGTGCCTCAAGATTTTAGCTTTTATATATTTCATGTATTTGTCACCCTGCAATTCTTTAGTGTACAACTCTAAACTCCACACACAGTGTGAGCTGCTGCTTCCCCATTTTGGTCAGACACAACAATTCCTCTCCAGGCCTGGCAATCAAGGACACCTCACCGCCTCAGGCCATGAGAAATGGAAACTAAAGTGCATTGGGGGTAGCAAACTTAGGGTGAATGACTTAATTACCTGGAGCTGTAATTGGAAGATGAACCCCCAGTCTGCAAATGGACCAAACTTACGGAAGTGTGAAAACCCATGACCATTGTCCATTTTGGGTGTAGCCCCTGGGGGGGCTTTGTCTGCCCTAAATGCACCCGAAGGCCCTTCAATAAATAGAACTGCTTTTTATCCCCTTAATTTTGTCTGGCCTCTGTTTTTAGATATCAACCCTGACCCCATCACAGTCTCCTCCTGCAGTCACCCTCCCTGGAGACAGCTGCTCACGCCTTGCCCGGAGCCGAGCTCCTGGAGGAGCTGCACCCTGGGCATATCGAGGAAAGGCTCACAGGGGTGTTTTCCCCGTGCTGCTATGGGGCAGGACGTGCAGGTGACGTGGGAGACACCCAGCTGGAGCTGGAGGAGCTGGGCAGCCTGGCAATGCCCCGGCAGGAGCTGCCCCACAGCCTGGCCATGCCCTCATTTGATTTATGAGCACATGAACTTGGCTGCAGCGCGAGCCCTCTGCACAGAGAGCCAGTCTCGGGCAAGCCAAGTCCCCTTTTCTGCGTCTCTGGCAGCCAATTACTCATTTCCAGTGCGACAGTCTGTTCCTAATTTGGCCAGTCAGGGGTTGTTGAAGGAAATAATGCAGCGATGTCCTCTCAGAGGGAGTCTCGGAAACAATATTCTAAGAGACAAGAGAAAATTATTGCAACAGGGTAATGTTTACCAGCCTCTGTCACTGCCCATGCCTGAAGGACTGACTATTAACACCTGGTCAATAAGAAGATCTTTCTCTGCAGATTTTTTTTTAAAAGGCGTCAAGGATGATACTGAGGTGCATGAAAATAATCTGATTAGTATGATGTCTCCTTGAAACATTTCTGAAATGTGTGAAGTGTTACTTTTACTGCAGGGTTCTTTTCTTCACAAAGTGGAAATCGAAGTGCAGAACAACACGAAAAGCAGAGATCCTTACGACACAGAATAATGAGGCCATAAAACCAAACAATAAAGTTAAATAATTTACCATAAATATCGAAAGCTCTGAAATTATTCTCTACATTAACTGCCTATGTTTCAAATGATCTTTGCATTCACCATGTCACAGATGGCAACATCAGACAAGAGAGTCCTTGACAAAATCTCGCTGTAATTATTCTTTCCACAGCTGCAGTTATTTTAATGCCTTTTCAGTTAAGCTGAAAGAGACGCACACGTTTTATAAATAAGGGCTTTTAACCAGTTTGACAATGAAGCATTTGAAACGTAGTGTGAAAAAAAAAATAAAAGCCAACCCAAAAACTTTCGCTGCATCTTGAAACCTGGGTGAGCAACTGTGAGGACTTGGAGCAAAAAGACAACCAGTCTTTCTACAGCAATACTTAGCAATTAAGACTAAAATTATGTTGATTGTGATGGTCTGAGATGGCTGTTACTGGCAACTTTCAGAGTTGCTCAGACACAATGCAACAATTAGGTTTATTTTGGCTGGCAGCTCTGAGGGGTCTTTTCTCCATTGAGAAACTGCCCCTCAAGGACAGGCAGGGGCTGACTTCAGGAGGAAAATACAGCTTGGATGAGGTCAAGGCTACACACTGCTCCAGACCGAAGTGTCCAGCTGCAGTCCAAGTTTGCTTGGCTTTTCTTGCATATTTTGGCTTTTTCCAAACTGCTTTACATCGCTGTGGAGGGCCCTTCTCCCCAGGGACCACCACAAAGCCCTGACCTCTCCTGCCCTGAGGGAATCTGGCCGGCTGGCTGACCGCAGTGGCTGCACTGCTCTGGCCAGGGTGGGGCACTGCGCATCTCACTGGAGCTGCCCAAGAGGAAAAGGATGAGCCACCCTGGAACACCTTCTGCCCCCCTCAAACCCCCTTTCTCAGCCAGGTTGATGCCTTAAGTTTGAGCTTTCCTGTATTTCAGACTCTGTGCTGCCCAGGGGTGCAGCTCTGAGCTCACACTCAGTGTCACTCAGCTCTGCACACAGCAGGGACACAAAACAAATCCTTCTCCTGATGGACACTAAGGACAATTGGTACAAGTTTGCAGGCCCAAATGCACAAACAAGGGTGGGCTGAAGGGAGAACACAAGAAGGATGGGACTTCATAACCTGAAGCTGTAATTGGACAATTAAACCCCAATATGCAAATGGATCAAAACTTAGAAAAGTGTGAGGTGTTGTGACCAGTTGTCCATTCTGTGACCATTATAAATCCACCTTGGATGTAGCCCTGGCCAGGCTCTAGTCGTGCCCAAGGTGTATCCTGGAGGCCTTTCAATAAATATCTCCTTTATTCTCCAGNTTCTCAGCCAGGTTGATGCCTTAAGTTTGAGCTTTCATGTTTTTCAGATTCTGTGCTGCCCAGGGGTGCAGCTCTGAGCTCACACTCAGCGTCACTCAGCTCTGCACAGAGCAGGGACACAAAACAAATCCTTTTCCTCATGGACACTAAGGACAATTGGTACAAGTTTTCAGGCCCAAAAGCACAAACAAAGGTGGGCTGAAGGGAGAACACAAGAAGGATGGGACTTCATAACCTGAAGCTGTAATTGGACAATTAAACCCCAATATGCAAATGGATCAAAACTTAGAAAAGTGTGAGGTGTTGTGACCAGTTGTCCATTCTGTGACCATTATAAATCCACCTTGGATGTAGCCCTGGCCAGGCTCTAGTCGTGCCCAAGGTGTATCCTGGAGGCCTTTCAATAAATATCTCCTTTATGCTCCAGCTCTGTCCAGTTTCTGTTCCAGGCCAGCCTTCCCAAGGCATCAAGGTGACCGACACCTCCTTCCCCAGCCCCTGCTCAGGCTCCCTCTCGCCCAGAACTCCTGTTCCCTTCAGTGCACAGCTCAGCCCAGCCCTGTCCCTGCAGTGATTCCACTCAGAATGTGGCTCTGAAAGCCCTGGCACACTTCAGCACCTCAATAAAAGCAGGTTCACTTTNTTCTGCCATTCCCATCCACTTGGAGGAGTTGGGGAGTTTGGCACATATCAAACAGCACAGCTGAGGACTCCAGCAGTGACGAAAACTTGTGCTGACCACCAAAATTTCAGTTCCCATGGGAGTTTGTGGAAGTGTAGCCAAGCACAGCAGGCAGTGGGCCCTGGGGGATCTTCATTCCTGCTTCCAGCTCTCTGGAGAGCCTGCAGAACACCTCTCCCCTGAATCCACGTTTCAGCAGCCTGAATGAGTGGCTGTATTTTTTTGAGCTCTGAGCACTCAACAGCTCTTGTGGGAAACAAAAGGAGCTGAATCCTCTGGAAATGAAGTTCCCCTGCTCCCAGCAAGATGCAGCTGCTTCTCCTTCCCACCATAAGCTGTCGGTTAGTTTAAAAGAAATGTGTGGAGATGCCGCTAGAGCAGTGGGAGCTGTACTGGGAGGCTATTTTCCCGTTTAAACCAAATAAAGCAAAAATGAAAGAGCTGGAGATCGGTGGGAGGTTTTTCTCTGTGCAATCCTGGCAAGCTTCGGCGTACAAAGAAGACGTTGCGGTCTCCGAGGCTTGCGGGCTGGGGAAGCCTGATTAATGGGGGTTATTGTCGGGGAGGCCTGGCTTTTATGCTCAACACTGAAAGGCACCAACCCTCAAAGTATTCAACATCACACAATAACAGATTGTGTGCAGTTAGCCTCAGAAAACAAACGTGTTCTCTCTCTATAGGATTATAGAGCATCCATCAGTGGCTGGCATTAAATACCAGTGTGTGTAATTGCAGATACATGAAATCTAAACATCATTTTAAAGCGGTTGGAACAACAGAAAACACCTGGGGGTTTCTGTTTCCCCTTCACTTTGAAGCATCCTTCCTTTCTTAACCAAAATCCTGGGAACAGCCAGGAGGGAAGGGCTGCTGTCCTGGATTTCTGACGGGTGGCTGCAGCAGTCACCTCTCCCAGGACTGGCACCGTTTCCTGCCAAAACCTCTGTTGACCTTCTTATTAGATTTAGACTGTAAACAAAATAGAACTGCAGAGCTGAGAGGGGAAAACGGGATTTTTATGAGATACTGTGCGCTGGGTTCATGGGCAGCTCATGAACCCAGGCTGGCCTCGAAATCCCCTGCAAAACCCAAAGAGCTGCTGCTCACAGATCCCTCTGCACCTGTTTTATCAGTTCTCTGTGGGAGGAGAGTTCGGTTTGCTCTGGGGTTTGCCACCCCTGAGGGGCACAGTGAGGGCCTGGACAGTGACCCCGAGAGCAGGAGGATCTCTTACCCTGCCTTCTTTGCACTGTGCTGCAGGATCAGCCACACAATTAGGAGCTGTATTTAAGCACTTGAATAAACAAGTTCCACTCCTTAAAGATTCAGGCATACCCACAGGGGTCCCTGTGTTCCTCAGATTTGAATCTCAGGCTGATAAATTAAAAGCAGAAGAATCACTTATACAAATTAACTTCATATCCTGCCATGGAGTGAGCACAAAGCTGTTGTCACTTCTGATTTCAAACAGGCTTGAATTAAAAGGGGGCTTGGATTATTATTTTTTATTTGAGAGAAGCAGAGCAGTCACTTGGTGGGATGGCAAGCAGCTGGCTGCAGACAGATGTCTGAGAGCTCTGCCGCGGAGCCCGCCTGTGGCAGCCTGGCACGGGGCAGGATAACCATACCAGCATGGCACTGGGTGCCAGATTTATGAGTCCCAGCTGTGGGAGAGGCCAGGGCAGGCCATGGGCTGCTCAGGCACCCGGCAGGGAGCTGCAGAGCAGGGTGCACAAGGTTCCCACGAACATCACGCAGCATTTTGGCCTTGGTGCACCTTCCAAGGCCGCTCTTCCACATCAGAACTTCTGGCCAAAGCTGGAGGTGGCTCCTGCCGGGACGGGCCTGGCGCTGATGGCCGTGGCAGTGATGAAGCCGGAGCTGCTGTGACGGGCAGCTGCTCCTGGAGAGCACCCCTGACCTGTGCCATTCCTCTGCTGGGGAGCTCTGGACTCCAGGGGCATAAAGCACCCATGGTCCATCCTCTCCCAGGGTGTCCTGGATTGAAGCCATCCCACAGGGAGTGGGAGCGATCCCCGAGGCCTGAGAGCCCTGTGGGGTCATGACCCTGCTGATCCAGCCCCACATCGACCCAGCCCCACAAGGATCAGCACCACATGGACCAGTCCCACACAGAATCAGCCCNACTGTGTCCTTCCAGGATATGCTTGGCACCCACTGACAGGCAGAATCCTCCATCGTGTGGGTCTGGCTGAGGAGCCAAACAATCGGGAGCTTATTACAGCCTCCCTTTTAATTAAGTGTCTCAAATAGGATGTAATTGCGATGTAATAGCACACGCTATTGTACATTAGTTAAATACGATGGGATTATTAAGGGTATGTTTTAAAGGCTTTCCAGTCCCAGATTGAGTAAACAGTTGCTAAATTCCGATAAATAACTTTTTAAATCTACATTAAATAAACAGTTAAGTGTATTTAGGATACTCTCTTTTTTTTTTTTTTTTNGATGGATCCAGCCCCATGCAGAACCGGCCCCACATGGACCAGCCCCATAAGGATCAGCCCCATACAGAACCAACCCCACAGACCCAGCCCCAAATGGATCAGCCCCAGATGG
>WBMY01005857.1:66741-127963 GCA_013397315.1 Donacobius atricapilla
GGGCGGGGGTTTGGGGCCGGGGCCGCTGCAGCAGCGGTACCGCGGCGGGCGCGCAGCCCGCGCTCCGCAGCGCGGAGTTTAATGACCTCGGTGACAGAGACAAAGGGCTGCCCATGCCTCGGACCGCGAGCTGCTTTGTCAACGTGCTGGGCCAGGCTGGGGAGAATTGCTTTTTTTCCTCCTTTAAATAATTTCATCTATTCCATCATTTCCAATCGCTCCCATTTGCCAGCTGTCTGCTGGAACTCCAGCCTGGAACAGCTGAAGAGCAAAATCTTTAATTTTTCTTACAAACACACTATTACTCCGTATCGGCTCAGCTTTTTAATTTTCCTTGCCCGCCGCTTTGGCCAGCAGCGAGCTCGGCTTGCTCCGCGCTGGGAGAAACGCTGACCGCCGCTCCGGAGCAGCTCCGGCTGTGCGGGCTGGAGGGGCGACACCGCAACTCATCACTGATCTACAACTCAAAGGGAAGCTGCTGGGTGTTGCCTCTGCCAGCAGGCAGCGAGTACGGGACCGCGGCAGAGCGGCGGGCACGGCAGGGATTCCCTGCGCGCCCGTTGCAGCCGAGTCCGGGCTCTGGCTGCTCGCACAGCGCGGGGGGGATTGGCCGGGGGATGCGACAGCCCTCATCAACACGGAACCAGAAGGAAAAGCTGGAAGAGTCCCCGACAGATCCGCACGCCCCGGGGCAGCAGCAGCCCCTGCCAGGGATGTGGCGGGGCCGTGGCGCCACTGGTGCCTCGAAGGTGCCCCCGGAGCGTGGCCTGGGGGCTCAGCAGCGTGTCCTGGGGGCTCAGCAGCGTGTCCTGGTGGAGGGGACGCCTGGCTCCTGCCTCAGCACGGAGCCGGAGAGGCGCAGGGGCCGCGCAGCCTCCTCCAGGCACCGCGCTCAGGCTCGGCCTCAGAGCGGGGGGCTCTTGGTGCTGGTTGTGGGCAGGGCCGAGGCTCCAGCTCCCAGCCCCGCGCCAAAGATGGGTACGGAAAGGAGTGGCTCGTGTTAGGGGTATTTTTATCCCTGCTGACACCAAAATGGATAAGATTTAGCGAAAGGGCATGGAGGAGAATTTCTTTACATACTGCTTCAAGCGAAGGACAGCTGTTTCTGTGAACTTGTTATGAAATTAAATGTCACAACCTGGTGACTCTTTGCTGCTGGAGATAAAAATGCCCCACAAAGCTATTGGGAGGGAGCAGGTAAAAAGAGCTGTTTTGCCTGCGGCTGTTCTTTGCTGTTTGCAGACTCCAGCACATGGAGAAGAAGTTTGATTTTGTGGAGTGTTTAAATTAAACTGTATTTGGGAGGAAATATTCTGTCAGTTTGGGATGCTGCTTCCTGCCTTTCTGTCGGTACCAGGCACGGATAAAGCTCCAACCTCAGCTTCAGCCACTGGATCCTACTGCAGGGCCCGCACAGACAGTTTATTTTGTGTTAAATTATTTGATTAGTGACAGATGGGTGTATGGAGGTCATGGACCGTCCTCATCTCGTACATTTAGGTCAGAGGGCAGGACAGGAACAGTCCTGTACCACAAATTACCACAGCAGTGGAGCTTGGGCACAGGCAGAGGGGCATTCCAGGGCTTCACATCTCCTTACTGGGCTTTGCATGGTTTTTCCTTCCCAAAGAACCCGAGGGTGCTCAGCAGAGCAGCCCACCACGGCTGTGCCTCCCTCGCTTTGCGTTCCCTGATTCCCACACTGCCCCCAGCCCGTCCCGCACGTGTGACTTCGCAATGCCCCTCTCTCTGGGCAGCACCCTGGGGGATCCCAGGGCTGCTCTGTGGCACGATGACATTTTTGAAACGTCTCTGAGGTGTTGCACCATAGCTGCTCGTTTGGTTGTTTTTTTTTTTTTTCTTCATACAAAGACTAAATTCCACCTGATGCCCATGGAGGGGCTGCATGGCCCCAGATCTATGAGCAGTGACCTTCAGCCTGCAGGCCAGAGTCCCGCTGGAGCGGGAGCCAGCTGGTGATGGATAACTGCAGCACAGACAGCGTGGCTGGACAGAAGAAGGAGGTACCTGCAGGGCTGAGGGAGCTCCTCACGGGCCCAGAGCTGCGGCTCGGGGCTGCTGCGCAGGTGAGTGCTGCCCAGGGGGATGCTGGGCCTCGGGAGTGGGATTTATACCGAGCTGAGTCAGGGCTTTCTTCAGGAATCTTTGGCTGTGCCTTGAAGGATGATCAAAGGTAGCAGAAGGGCTTTGGCTAACTTGTTACAGCGATGCTAAAAATGCAAGATATTTGCCCAGTTCATAAGTGCTGTGAAAATAGCTTTAATGTGGCAATTCATCATTTAAGAGTGTATCAATTAATGCAAACTCTGGGGTATTTATAACTTGTGAACATACTGTACCAGTGAGGAGAAGTCAATTCGTTATTTTGAGTTTGTTGTGAAGATATTTGGAAATTTTTTTGTGTGTGCTGCTGTTTTTACTATGAAGATGTGTGGTATTTAGAGTTCCAGGTATTACACAGGTCAGATTTGAAATTGTGTACATCTTATGGCCGTTTTATATACATAAAAATTCCTGTCCTCTCACCTACAAATAAAGCTGTAGGTTCATGGATGTCCTCAAGTCACTGATGTAAGACTCCTTCTTTTTGAATATGAAAGGGAACCATTTGCAAAAATAGAAAATAGTGTTGAGATTTTCAATATCTAGAGGAAAATGCTGATTGAAAAATGACATTTTCAAATCAGACTAATGCTCTAGAACAGCAGCAGAACTATGAACCTGACAGAAAAAATACATAAGCATTTCTACAGCTATAGCATTTTTCAATACTAATGAAGAAAAAGAGGCTTCACTTTATTTCTGTAGTGCTATCTAAACTGGTTCGTTCGAATTAGCTCCATCCACGTGTGTTTTGTTTAGATTTATATGCATCAGGTCTAATAGAACCACAATCAATCTGAGTTACGAGGCTCAGCGCTCGCATTACCGAGATTCATGCGCTGAATTCGGCTCCCAAAGCATCAGAGGGAATAGACCGGGGAAATGCAGATTTCTGGGACTTGAGTGCCCTCTACTGAAACCGTCCCGGCTCCGGCCCTTCGCTGTGACACCCGCAGCTTGATTGATGGTTCGCTAAATTGAATTGGAGCCTTCGATTCACGCTCGCATTATGAGGGATCCCTGCCCTCCCTCCTCCCGGTCTCATCCCGCACTCCAGTTCTCTGGGTAATTCCGGCTCCTGCCGCTCTGCCCCAGCAGATTTCCTGCTTTAATTCAGGCGCTGTAAGGAGGATTCCCTCGGCCGTGATCATCCGGGAGCTGCGATGGGCAGTGAGGAGGGCTGCAGGGAGAGGCGGATTTTGCCCGAGGAGTTTGGGTTTGCCGGGTGCCTCTTCCCGGCAGGGGCACGAACCCCGTGCCGGAGCCGCGGTGATGTGATGCTGCCCCCCAGGCTCCGGCAGCTCCCGCAAAAACCAAACTCCGGCCCCGCAAACCCACGGCAGTTCGTGCTACGTTCCGCTTCTCGTGGGGCGGAGGGAAGAGGGGAAATTTTGCACTTTTTACTCGGCGTTCCGTGCGTCAGGGAGAGGCAGCGTGTTCGCCCGTGCCCTGCCCGCAGCACGGGCAGCGTTTGTGGGGTTGGGATGGGGGCACCGGCAGCTCCACCCTAGGGCCGGGACAGAGGGAACTGCTGCTCCTGTGTTGTGGTGCTGGGCAGCGGATTGGAAAGTGGGGAGGTTTCCCACTTAGATTTTTATGAGGTTTATCCTCGAAATAATTCCCGCTGTGGCCGTGCGGCTGCTCTGTCCGGGGCAGGGAAACGCGGGGTTCCTGCAATCCGTGAAATACTCTCGGAAGAATTGTTGCGGCACTACACTGCATATATTTGTGTTGGAACATACTGTGGTGTAATAGCTGGTTTGAAACGTATCCAGCTCTGCTGAATATATTATTGTGAAAGTCAGGAGAACGCGCGGGGAGAACGCTGCGAGCTCCTGTCAAAGCCGGAGCGGCGACGCCCCGCAGAAGCTGGGAGCGAGCGCTGCACTCCCCTCCTTTCCTGGGCTGGCTGCTGGGGCCCGGGGCTGCAGGGAGCTCAGACCAGAGCCCCGTGTGGGGCCCGTGGGCCTGAGCAGCTCAAAAAGCTGCTCCCTGCCGCAGTCGGCATCGCCCCACCGTGCAAAGCCCGCGGCAGCACCGGGAGCTGCGGCCCGGCGGGTCCCGGCGGCGGCTGCTGGCAGCCAAAGGAGCTGCTGCGAGCAGGTACGAGCTTTTGTCACGACTGTCCCCCCCAGGCTGGCAGGAGATGCGGACTGGCTCTTCCTTCCCCCCGCGGTGTTTGCAGCACCAATTTCTTCCACGGCCCCTTTCCAGCGGAGCAGACGTGGGGGTGAGACAAGGAGCGCACGACCCTTCAAGCAAAGGCCAGAGAGGTTTACCAGAGTTCCCTGCACGGAGCTGGTGTAGCTGAGGCTAATGGAGCCTCTTTGAATGAGACAACAAAGGGGGTGAGTCTCGTTGTTTGTCATCAGTTGTGCTGCAGTTTGCTCTGTCCGAGGGTGCCCTGCAGGCTCACAGAGCGCCGGGCACAGACCCAGCAGGGTCCCTGCACCAGCAGCGGCACCCAAGCCCTGCCACCAGGGATGCCAGACCTTGGAGGTTTGGCTGCTCCCACCCGGCAGAGGGGATGTGGGACCCTCGGGTGGCACTGGGAGCTGGGAGTTTGTGGAGATGGCTCAGCCAGCCTGGCCCTGGGGCAGCTCCACCCGTGCCAGCTCTTGCACCCTGCGCAGCCAGATGTGGGCTTGACATTTCTGAGGCTGAATTCCAGCTTGCCGGCTCCTTTCCCAAGGGAAAGCTGCCAACAGTTTCTCTTTCCAAAACATCTCTCTCTGTTTCTCAGCACAGGCTCAGCAAACAGTGTTCCCTTTGCCAGAACAACTGTCCCAGGGGTTGTTTCCTATTCCTGAACCAATGGAGAGCAGTGTCAGTGCCATGGATCAATAATAGACCTTTTTACACAGCGTGTTATAAAAGAAACTTGGAATTGTAAATAAAGCTTCTTTCTCTGCTGTCAGCTCTATGGAGTCAATCTATTCCGTGTCCTCCCGTGACAGCCAGACACTCACTGGGCAGCCCTGGCAGGGCCCCTTTGCTCAGCCCCTTCCTTTCAGGGGATCTTGGTCTGAACCTGAGATGGGCTGATGCTCCGGGAGTCTGGACCAGATGGACAGAGTCACCCCGGGAAGGTGAACATGGGAGGATGTGGAGACCTGCCTGGCCTCTCTGGATGTGCTGTGGTGGCTGTGAGCAGGGATGGAGCTGTCCTGGCACCTGAGAGGTGACAGATCCCCCAGGGCTCACAGAAGGGAGCCACGTGCATCCCGGCTGATTGTCAGCCTCGTGCAGCAGCAGCAGCTGAATTTGTACAATTGTAGTGTGTCACATGGGCTGAAAAGGGCAACAGGGAGCAAATGACTAAGTAAGACCAGTTAAAATTATTGTCTTTATCACCCGCTGTGTTCATATCTGACAGAAGAAACTGTTTTGGCCAGTTGGTTCCATCAAGGTCTCCTGTTTCTGGGCTGCAAGATGATCTCTTTGAACTAGCTGAGTGAAAATACGTATTTGTGTCAGACAGCATTTGCATGTGTTTTTTCATCCTCTTTCTGCAGAGGTAGGAAATAATCTTTTTTTCTCTTTTTTTTTCCCCTTAAAAAAAAAATCCTCTATCTTTAGGATCGGTGGGAGAAGCCATTTGCAACTGATGGGTGTAAATTATGCCTGCTTAGTCAGACAAGAAAATTAGAGGCTGCGGAATTAGCCTCTGCTCACTATTATCTTTGCACGGAAACAGTTCACAAATAGACTTGGTATGCTCCTGCCCAACCCTCGCGTGACTTGTCTGTGACCTGCCAGCCCCAGCGCGTGGCCCATCGTACAGAGCCAGCCCGGGCAGCTCCTTTTTCTCCTGAACAAAGGTACCAACTGGCAGAGCAGAAGGTTGGGCACCCGCCAGCCCGGGAGTGCACAGGGCTCTTTGCTCCCCACATGGCTAATTACCCATGCAAAGATTGGGAATGAGTTGTTAATACCTTTTTTTTTTTTCCTTCTTCTACACATGCAAAGGGCAAGAAAAGATCACGTTATTTCAAATGCCTGTTAAATTCCACTTCAGTGGAATTACGCTGGGAATTAATTTGGCCAGCTGCAGCCAGTTGTTTTGCCCGATCCCTGCAAATTCCGGCCCATTTCCAACTCACAGCAAATTTCTTGGTTGTTCCAGCACGTTTAGAGGAAGTTTAAATGTTGGGTGAGAAGCTGGGGGTGGATCTGGCTGTACCTACAGGGAACAAAATCTGGCCTGATGTGAGAGGAAAGGGGGTTTCTGCCTCGAGAAGGGAGTGGGGGTCTGGAGAGAACAGCTCTCCCGTGGCAGTGGGTGCTGGCCACAGGAGCTGGGGAAGCCTGAGGAGCGTGGAGACAAAAATTATGTGTCTGCTGGAGGAAAATGACCTGACCCTGAGCTACGGAGGGGTCTCACCTTTGGGCAGGGGTGCGAGAGAGCAGGAGGGGTGCCATGTCCTGCCCGGAGGTGACTCAGGGGGCTGGGCTGATCCTTGTGTTCACCTCTCAGCCAAGCTCCGCATCACTGTGTGCACCCCCAAGCATCTCCCACAATTTCAGCTTCAAACCGCAGCCTCTGCAAGGCTTGCAAAGCCCACTCTCCCCTCTGTCCTGCCTGGATAATGACAGAGCAATTCACAGGACCGTGCCTGGCTCTGGCTGTGTCCCTTTTCCCTGCTGCAATGGGCAGTGACAAGCCCAGCGCCCGCAGCTCTGATGGGCAGGGGGTAGAGCAGAAAACCACCCTCAAACACATCCCTGCTGGGTTTTTCAAGGCTTGTTTGTGGCCCAGGTGTGTCCAGTGAAGCCACGGGGCTGGTCTGGCAGAGGGGGAACCTCTCCATCAGCCACCACCGCCAGTTCTTCCCTCCCAGCTCAGATCATGGGGTGCGAGGAGCCTCTGGAGCTTGGATTTCCAGGGGCCTTGTTTTAAGCTGCTGTGAGACTCCTAAACCAGACCACTGTATCAGTTAAATCCCTTTTATTCCCAGCTGCCAGTGTCTGGGCACCGGGTTAATTTTGGCACTTTTCGGCTTAGCAAGCAATGAACAGGTTCTTGTTCTTTCCCATGGGAAGGAGATTGTGCAGCACGTGGGGATTTGTAGGTTGAAAGGGGATTGTGGGAGGCTTCCCGTGTGTGTTACTATTCACAGAAAGAAATGCTGCTTTCTTTTTTTTATTTTTTTTATTTTTTTATTTTTTTTAATCTGATGTTTATTTGGCATTTAAATGGTGGTAGGAAAACAGAGGAAATGAATTTCCAGAGACGGAAAACAAACTGGTTTTAAAAAATGCGCTGCACTCCGGTTTTCCTGCTTCTCCCAAGTCACAGCAGTGATGCTGGGGATTGTCAGGCTGCCAGGGACGCTGCTGCTGATGGGAGACACCTTTCCCTGCAGCACTGGCTGGTGCCACTGAGCACCCTGGGCAGCTGCTGACATCCCCGTGGAGCAGAGGCTGGGAGATGATGTGCCTCAGGCCAAGCTGAGGGTGGCTTTTTGTGGAAACCATTTCCAGACGGTTCCTGACGGCAGTGCAGCAGATGCAGGGCTCCAAGATCCCCCAGCAGAGGCTCTGGAGGTGCCTCACACAGGACATTTTCCTCTCGTGGTTCTAAATCAGAAGCTAAACCCCTTAATTTAATTTTGCTGCTGTTTCTACGTGTGGTTTCTGTTTGGTGATGAGGCAGAAGAATAATACATTTAAGCAGCTCTTAGCACAAGCAAAATGAAGCTGATGTGGCTTTATTTTACACAGTGTACACAAAATCTTCACTAGATTGTATCTGTGCACAGCCCTCCATGGTGGGAGCGTGACTTGCATATTGAAACTTGGTGTGAAAATCCCTTGGAAAAATAACGAGCTTCCCTTCCTAGTTTATTTCCATAATTTTGCTATGGCAAGCGTTTGCTTTTTTCAAATGTAAAGGAAAAGCCAGAGCTGTGTCCAGTAAGCATCTGATATTTAAAGTATTTGTACACAGAGAAGCACTTTGCGTTGGCTTTTTACAGTATAAAAGAAAGAAAGGAAAAAAAAAGCATCATTTTACATAACTATTTTTGGTTTATAAGCATTCCCTGGGGGAAGGGAGAGCAAGGTCTTGACAAAATTATACTCATTCTGCACAGTTTTAATTTTACTTTTTTATCCCCAAGGCATTTCACTGTATCCAACACTCGGCTGGGGGTGTGATGCCCACTCTGTCCAGGACAGGGGGAGGCTGATGCTGGACTGGGCTGGGTGGCTGTTTTTTAATAAATGAAGGGCAAAACCACATAATTCATCCATTAGCGCTTATTTCTACATCCCAGCTAAGACACCAGGGGAGTCAGGAGCCTTTCTGCATTGACTGGAAGTGAATATATCTCTTTCCAGGAAAGCCATCACAATTCTCAGATAATATTTCAGTGAGCTACAGCCTGGAAGTGGAGGTGAGCAAAATATCCCAGCTCTGCTCTCCTGGGGCTCAGCCGCTTCCTGCAGGCAGATGTGGCCTGGAGAGAGGCAATTACACACCCTCATGTAGCAGTTTAAAGATCAAGCACAGAGCAGTTTGACTAGAGATTAAATATAAAGATACCCATTTATGAATTGGGAAAAGAGAAGGAAAAACCCTCCGAGTAGATTAAAGTCTTGCAGAACTGACTAATAAATCAGCGGCTGGCGGAGCGTGGCAACCTCGTCTGCCACTCTGAAGTGACTGAGGACAAGTTTAATGACTCTTTACACTTCAGAGGCTAAATGAAGAGCAGGCAGAGAGGGAGCAGCACACCCGCCGGCTGAAGGCAGTGGAGAGGGACCCAGGAAGGGGCAGGAGCCTTGGCTGGGGCTGGGCAGGGTGACCCCAGGGCTCCCCGTGATGCCTCGGGATTTTAGCTTTTATATTCTTCATGTATTTGTAATCCTGCAGTTCTTTAGTGTGTAACCCTAAACTCCACACACCGTGTGAGCTGCTGCTTCCCCATTTTGGTCAGACACAAAATCTCACAAATTGACCTGAGACAGTGAGGTCAAGGACACCTCACTGCCTCAGGTCACAAGAGATGTAAATTAAAGTGAGTTGGGGGGAGCAAACTCAGGGTAAATGACTTCATTACCTGAAGCTGTAATTGAAAGATTTACCTCCAATGTGCAAATGGCCCAAACTTATCAAAGTGTGAAAACCCGTGACCATTGTCCATTTTGGGTGTAGCCCCTGGGGGGGGGTTTCTGCCTGAAATGTACCTGAAGGCCCTTCAATAAACAGAACTGCTTTTTATTCCCTTAATTTTGTCCAGCCTCTGTTTTTAGGTAGCCCCAAAGAGGCATCACTGCCATGCAGGCCCCGCGCTCGGGCTGGTTCTCCAGAGTGAGGGAGAGGAACGCTGTGGGCATCCGGCATGAGGGGGGAAAGCTCCGAGCTCTGCTGGCTCGCGGTCCGTGGTTATTTGTGTTGCAGTAACGAGCAGCGGCTCCCCTGCAGCCCCCAAGCTGCCCAGGGCCCGCAGCCACCCTCAGGGAGTACGGCAGGGAGATGAGTTATACTTGCCATACTTGTGATTGTTAGTGCAGACTGAGCACCTGTCTGAGGCACGGACAGCCTGTCAGTGCTGTGCTTTCGAGCAGGGCTGAAGGGACATCCGTGTCCCCAGGTGAAAGCCCCGTGCAATCAATGACAGGCTGCAGTGCACCGGGGACAGGTTTGGGAAGGACATCTCCCTGCTGGGACCTTGTGCAGCCGCGTATTTGAACAGCTTAGGCCACAATGTGCTCCAGCCAAACCATCTTTAGTTTTTCTTATCGGAACCCTCTGGAATTCGTCAAGGTTACTAAGACATAAACAGTACTAAAATAAGAAAGAAGAAGCTGAGAGACAGAATACCAAGACTGCAAGAACTAGACAAAAGAGGACCATGAAGCACTGGACTGTAACCAATCATATTTCCTGAAGAGCGCATGCTGAACACGTGGACAAGACAGAGACATCAATAAAATAATGTGTGATCGCATGAACATTAGTATTAGAATTATAAATATAGCTTAATGTCAACAGTAAATGGCTTCTGCCTAACAATATTGGTTGGTTGTCCAGAAGTCCTGAGCTCCTGCAAGCTTTCAGAGCAGGTGCAGTGCCACCAGGTAAGACAGGTCATGTACTCCAGCAGCAACCCCTTGCTTTTCCAGCATGTGCACTCCTAACAGCTCAGCCTCCGGGGCCAGCAGCCTGCGGGATTGATTGCTGGCTCAGGGAGTGAGCAGCTCTAGGTGAAGTCAAGGGTGATCAGCCTCAGCCAGACAGTCAGCTCCCAGGAGATGCTGTGTGCCAAGGGTACCTCTGTCTATAAATTGCTTTGGATGTTTGAATATAGACCTCTTGTAAACTCAGACACTGCTCAGGACACTTGTGTCCTCGCTCTGCCATCGCGCTCTCAATCACTGTCTGTCGTTCAAGGTCACAAGAAGGGCCTATAGTGATCTAGAATTAAATCAAATTTGTTCTACTGCTTGTATTTTTTTTTTTGTCCTGTCTTTCCACACAGCTTTCCCAGTTTTCTGAATGCTTTTCAGCTGCGTCCTGCGGGGAGCTCCTGGATCCAGTTCGGTGCTGAGGCATCAGGCATCTCCTGAGCAGCGTGCAGCCACAACTGG
This sequence comes from Donacobius atricapilla, assembly GCA_013397315.1. Classification (NCBI taxonomy): domain Eukaryota; kingdom Metazoa; phylum Chordata; class Aves; order Passeriformes; family Mimidae; genus Donacobius; species Donacobius atricapilla. The sequence goes on from WBMY01005857.1 coordinate 77,461, forward strand.
ATTATTTCTGCAGGGTGCTCTCAGAATCTGCTCCAAGAGGGAGCACAGTGCTGAGAGCCGCTGGCAAGCAAAGCACTCAGGCCCCATTAAAAACAGCAGAACAAGTTTAATCTCTGGATGGCAGGGAAGTTTGCCTCGTCAGCAGTGTTTGATCCAAGTTTTCAAGGCAAAATTGAAATCATTCTTCACCAGGCTCAACACATTGATCTTTAGAAAAGAGCACTTGTAAATAAGCTCCTTGAGAATGTGTCGCCCTCTTTCTCCTCCAAAGCTACTCCTCTGTGAGAAGGGCAGTCCCTGAGGACGCTCCAAAAGCAAGGAGGAGGATAAGCAGAAATGGCTTCAGGGAATTCCCCTCTCTCCCCTTCCTTCTCCAGTCCACCACTGCATGCACACATCACATGCTCCAGATCACAAGCCATGAATAAGGAAAACCACTGCTGCTCTTGTTTCCCCTCTCCCAAGCAGGGCTGAGTTACTTTCCTGGGCAGTTCATCATCACAGCTGCTGGAGCAGGCGCAGGGCAGGACTGGCTGCAGACCCGGGACAGCCAGGGCCTTCTCTGGGTGCCAGGGGGACTCACCCGAAAAGTGGATTGGGTGGGTTCTGGGGCAGGAGCTTTGTCCCACAGCACCCTTGCTCTTCCTCTCCTTGGGGCCATGGTTTTCCACGTCCTGCCTCGGTGAGGAATCCTTCGTGCTTCCTGGAACTTGCAGAATTCTCCTTGTTTGTGCTGCGCCTCGCTGAGGTTCCTCTCAGTGCACAGGTGCCTGCAGGCAGCCTCCAGGGCTCTGCTCGTCCTCTCTTATTCACATCAAGAATTTATTTTTTCCACCTGGCAAAGCACAGAGGCCAAGGCCCCACCTCTCACTTTTTGGCAATTATTGGAAATTACAAAGCACTTAAGCCAAGTCCCATCAGCGCTTCCCCTCTATCTAGCAGCAGCCCAAGACATCTCCTGTTCTCCAAATCCTCATCTCTTGTTTCTAGACCCCGAAGGAGCCCAGCCCATGGCAGGCACATCCCTCGGGGTGCTGTGCTGCAAATCAGGGGGAATAGAAGGGGTGCACTCTCTTGGCTTTGGGCAAGGTGCTGCGGGGACTGGGCTCTGGGATCTCCATGCAGGCTCACCTTCCCTTGGCGCTGATCCCATTCCATCCCCTCTCAGGGTTGCTTCAGTACAGCTTTTGGGGCAGAACCAACGATCCTCTTGTCTTGGGATCGATCAGATGTTTTCAGGAATATTTTCAGTTGAAAGGAGAAGCAGCTAATGTTAGACTTGCTCTAAGCACGAGATTTCCCTGGCAGGGTTGGATATATTTAGGGCATCTGAATGCCAGAGAATTATAAAGTGGCTTGGGGGTTTTTTTCTTCCTCGCAAAATGAAACACAATAATCCCTTCCAGCATCTTGTAAATTGCACTTGAAAAATGGCAAAGTTTCCCGGTCAGAGACTTTAATTTTTATTTTTGAAATAGCCCCTGGTAAACCTTGAGATGGCTGGAGGCTGAAACAGCTGGGGGAGCGTGGGGCTCCTCTGCACGGTGTACCTGTGCTGGTGAAACTGGTGGAACTGGTGGAACTGCCACCAAGGTCTGGTGGAGCTGCTGCCGTGAGCGTGGCCTCTTGTGGGATGTGATGGTGAAAGGTGCTGAGCACTTCAGATCTGATCTTCAAGTATCTTTGACTTCTGTGAGCTGATTCATTAGTGTCAAGTTAAGAATATGTTTAAATGATTTGCAGAATTGAACCCAGCCAATGTGATTTTCAAATTAGATACATTTCCACGGGTCCTTTTCCTTAGACTTATTGGATTTTAAATGGGTTTAAAGGGATTCTGTGACAGTTGCTGTGACCTACTTCAGAGCAGAGGCTGGTGAGTCTATCCCATAGCTCTGTGCTGACTGACAGTGTCTCTCTAAATGCAGACCAATTACACTTGAATGTGATTTTCCTGTTAGGGGAAAAATAAATAATTAGGACTGTGTAAGTGGGGCAAATTCACAGGAGGAGCATCTTTTAACACTGGCAGGCACCAAACCCCAGTTCCACCCTGAAGAAGGAGGATGTTTCCTCTCCCTCCCTCCTCATCTTGTGTGGGCAAATCTTCCTGACCAGGGACAGAGCCAGGACTGTGCTTACCACGCATCTCAGTGGTGACACACAGCGTTTGATTACGTGTTGTTCCAAAATTCATGCATTCCAAATTTCCCGTTGATCCAGAAGGGCTGTCTGAGGTGCACTGGGGGTTGGAGGATGCTCATATTGGGGGAAATAACTCTAATTTATTTTTTCCAAATTAATTAATTCCAACTCTAATTATTTTTTTCCAAGCTGTGTCTGTATCTCATAGTGAAAATGGCCATGATGCATTTTTCAGAGCGAGTCTCAGTAGGAGATGCAGCCATGCCCGTGTGGGAGAGGCCGTTCTGGCGCTGCCCCCACTGCGGCTGGGGTGGCTCTGGGGACACTGGGCTCCCCACTAAGGGGCAAAGGGATTTTTTGAGCCCAGTCCCCCTGGGCTGCCATCAGGGTGGTGGGTGCTCTGAGCCCTGTGGGTGCTGCCTCGTGCAGCCCCTAATTCCTGGTGTCAGGGGCAGCTGGAGTGTGGGAAATGGATTTGTAGAGAATTCTCAAAGCCTGACTGAAAGCTCACATGGTCTTGTGCATCTGTATGCAAACCTTAAGATTAAGCATGTTGACTTAGGCCATGGGATAGGACAGACATTGTTGAGAGAAAAATTGAACTAGAAATGAGTTTCAAATGATGACCTTGAAAATAGACTAGATATTTTGGGAAAATAGAACTATGAAAGACGTATTGTACCAAACCCACATGGGGTATTTTTAGATTATTAGCTTGGAAGCATTAGTAGCATTGTGTGGCAAAAGCTGATAGGCCAAAAAACACTTATAATGTAATTAGGAAATAGTTTGGTTCTGATTGTGACGGCGTGAATTGTAAAATCTGCACTGTCTCACCCTTCACATGAGACTGAAAATGGAATGAAAGTCTCTAAAACGCTTCTCAGGAGCCCCGTCCCTGGGTCAGAAAAAGGGTTTTTCCAACGCAGGAGAGCAGCCAAAGGCTGCTGGGATGGGGCCCAGGGCAGAACCTGATCAAACCTGGCTTGGCCAGCGCTGGAACCCCAGCGGGTCTGCCCGGACACAGGGGCAGGAGAGTCTCTGGTGGTCCTGGAAACCCTTGAGGAGAAAGGAGCTGTGGAGCCGTGTAACGATCTGAGGGCGTGGATCTGGGGAAGCGCAGGCAGGAGGGGAAAGAGAACAATACATTATTTGGAAATGAAATGAAGTCATCTTTAACGAGGTGCCTCAAAAATAGCTTTGTCACTTTTACTCACAAAGGAAGTCATTGTGGTGAAATTACCTGATCATCTCGTGCTGGTTTCCCACCATGCTGTGCCTCCAGTGGAAAGGGACTCAAAAAGCTCTGGGGTTTTTTTTTTTTCTCAGAAAACCATTGCTGTGTGGGGATGTGTTTGTAATCAATGGGGACTCGTAGCTAATGCATTTGAAAAGTTTAGAAGGCAGCAACAAACTGAAGGCATTAATAACTGTTGCTTTCAAGTCAATGGGATTGATTAGCAAATTCCCTTTATTTCTGAATGATCATTGTGGAAAAGTGGAAGGCAAACCAATAGTGAGAGATGTACCTGCAAGCAATAACACATGATTGCAGGCAGGGCCGCAGAGCCCGGGCTGGTGACACTACAGATCATTCATAATTGTCAGCCAAATTGCCCAGCTGGTATTGAGCTTTAAAAAAATGAACCATAAGAAGAATTCCGTATCGATTTTTGTTTCGTTAGAAACAATATAAGTCTGCCTTAAAGAACCGAGAACAGACTGCAATTGATTCTCTTTCCTTTTGAGCAAATTCTAGTAGGATTTGATATTGGTTATTAATGTAGGATTTATGAATGCTTTTCCTCTCTCTTTCCTTAAAATCTCTCCTCCCGTTGCTGGAGGAGAGATTTGAAGGAACAGGACCTGAACAAGAACTTGGGTAAAATTGGTGCCAGAGGACACAAAGTCCATTGAAACTGGGTATTTCACTGACCCTGTAGAGAGGGGTAAAAAATCCAGAGTCCAGCACAGAGCCTATAGGCCAGAGACCACAGATTCCTGGCAGGCAGGCAGGATGTGCTGCTGCCAGCTCTGCAATTCATTTCTGCCTCTCTGCCAAACATTGGGATTATCACCAGTTCCTCCTCACTGTCCTTCCTCTGCTGTACAGGTACTGTCATGAAACCATTTCTTTATGAAACATTAGGCCTGTGCTTGCAAACAGAGGGTTCAGATGTCTGGTTCCTCCATGATCTTTAGGGCTTTAAGGTGAAAATACCCTTTCTGTGACAGGACCTGTGTTTCTTAGGTGTTGGTTTCATGGGGGTTTGTGAGTCCTCAGCAGGTCAGGGCTCCTTCCCTGAGGCAGACAGAGGCGTTCCCTCCCCAGCACCAAAAAATTACGTCACTGCATCCACTGTGGGATTCAACTCCCCTGCTTTCTTCTAAACATTTCTGTTTGCTCTTCCGTTCCCCCACTGCAACGCCAATAAATACACAGCCCCTCATCCATGAAGGTCACACATCCATCCTTCCTCCTCGGGGCACAGGCAGAGCCTGTAAGACCTAATGCTATTTAAGGTCCTTCTTACATGAAAATGAGGTGTAATCACCCTTCACAGCTGAGGCGTTCTGAGGGGATTCAGTTCACGTAGTTCTACGTTAAGCTGGTTCAGGGCAGATGTTTTGTGCTGGTTGTGAGGAGGGGGAGGCCAGGCGGGGTCTGGCCAGGTGGGCTGAGCCAGGTACCTGGGGGTGAACATTGCTGCCTTCGGAGCTTCCTGCAAAGGCTCAGGGAGGCTGGAGAGCCACGCACAGCACTGGTGCGTGAGGCAAAGCAAACCAAAGCAACAGGTCAGCTTGGAGTCACTCTCAAAGTGTTTATGTTTTACCTTGTAAAATCCTTCCCTGCTGCCCATGGCAATATGATGTGAAACCGGATCTCATTTTTCCTCTCCTGGCGTCACCTGGAGGGTGATGTGGCCCTGCTTGAGGGGAGCCATTTGCATCTGCCTTTGTGCTGGCTATCAGAGTCTCTGTTTGGGCCAGGATGGTCATTTCCTGGAGCCACGTCCACGGCCAGTCCTTGGCAGGGTCTGGCTGGGGGTATCAAATTCCAAATCTAGAATAACATCTGTGTGTTTCTGATTTCCTGGAATACCGGATGTGCTTCAGCTCAGCCCTGGGAGCATCAGCTTCTCCAAGAGCGCTGGTTTGTAGGGGCTGGTTATCCACACCCTCCTGTTAATGGCAAAGATTTGAAACTGCCAGAATAATCGCAGGATCAAAATTACTCACCAACACACCAAGGCCTGAAGCTGCTGCAGGCTGGTCAGATTTACATAGATCATGTGGCTAAATAATTGGAGTTGAGCAGATTAGTGTGTTATGCCTCTGATGAAATGATCCCTGAATGTGCCACAGCCTCGTGCCAGGGCATTATGAGAGGTGGAAAATCCATGTTTGCTGCCAGTGACATTCAAGTGACAATGAAAGCTCTTGCATTTATAGATGCTAAAAACCAAAAAATTGAAGGCGTCAGACTCTTATCAGGAGCCCAGGAAGAAAAGATGTGTCAGGAAAAGACTACAGATCTCTGATTTTTATGCATTTGTGCAATGTTTTCGGCTCTAGGAAGGTGTGTGTGAGAGGGAGCAGCTTGTGTGGGGGGCAGGACTAGGAGCATGGCAGCAGCAAGACTCCGCTCACCATCTCAGGCTGGTGCAGATGTGCTGGTGTTCCCGTGGTTATCGTGGCTCTGGCATCTCCACAAATCAAGAGTTGCACACGGCATCAGTGCAGAAATCTATTAGCATAAATTACTGACAAATTCACCTCAAAAGCCAAGCCCCAGCTCCACGATTAAAAATAGTGACAGAACTTCAAAGGGACAATAGGCATGATTTATTTTTAAGATAATGTGGATAATTTCAAGTAGCAAAGGAAATGCTTATGCTGCTTTCCCTAGTGTTCTGCATAATCTGCTGTGTCCAGCTAAGATTAGATAAAAGTCAACGCAGGATCTTTTTTTTTTCCCTTCCAACATTAACTATTTGACTTATTCAGAGATGAATTTGCAGAGCTTAACATGCAGGATCCTCTGGGCCCTGCTTTCAGATAAAACTTTTGAGGGTTTTGTTGTTTGTTTTTTTCCTGCCTGTGCTGCTCGTGGTTGTCCCTGTGTGAGCTGGGAAGGTGCCCTGGTAGGGTCAGGGCATGGTTGGGGTTGGAAGGGGCTGCAGGGATCATCCAGTCAGAGTGAGGATGCCTTGGAGTGGCTCCCTAGAACAGAGGCTAGATAGAGTTAAGAGAATAAAGTGAGTGTTTATTAAAGACCTTCAAGAGATAAACTGTGGGCTTGGTATTTCTGAGNGTCTGATCAAAATGTGAAGACAGTAACTAACACTTCATATGGAGTTTAGAATCATGCACTGATGTAGTACAGGATTTGAGAAATATAAAGGCTAAAATCCCAAGGCATCCACAGGCCCCAGCCATGTCTGTGGGGTGTGTGGTCACATCCCTGCTGGCCAAGGGCCATCCAGCTTCATCCTCCCTGCCTGTTTTCATCCGAAACTTTTTATTTACTCCTACCGGCTGCAAATGAGCCTTCCATGCAAACATCAGCAAAGCTCATTTGCAGTGTGCCAGGCATCTTTAAAAGTCCATTTTGTTTCATCAGGCTTTTAATTCTTAAATTGCTCCGTCTCAAAAGGGAGTAAACGCTTCTGTAAAACTGACATGATCTGGCGTCTCTTTTCCTACTCTTAATCTACTTTTGGTTCTAATACCCTGGCAATCTTTCTTGTTTCGGGAGCTCCTGGAACACACCCGTGGTGCTGGCGAGTCTGCTTCCACATCAGAACCTCCTCCAGGCCACGGTAACTGTGGAACATTGGGACAGCACTAATTCCTTTCCAGGTTTCTCCAGGATGGGCTCCAGTGATGATGAACTGGGCTCCACCTGCACTCTGGTTTTATCCACCAATTTTGTTTTATCCCATTTGTCTGGGACAGAACAAGTGGGATATTTGTAGAACTCTCCAAAACAAAGCAAAAAGAACTTTCAGGAACAATCAAAGCCCAGCCAAAAGCATTCTCTTGCACCCCAGCCATGCAGACAGCCCAGCCTCTCCCAGAGTGAGCCCTCCTCATCCCTCCACTCTTTTTCTTCCCCGTTGTTAGTGGCAGCAGAGGGAGGATCGATGCCTTTGGTGTCAGGGCATGACAATAACTGTGCGTTCTGGCCATGATATTGACAGCTCTGCTGCTTTTCTTGTGTCGTCTCTACTTCATTTGTGAAAAGTACCACAATTATCCCCTGGCAGTCATTTCGGGAATGGCAACAGCTTGAAAAGAAAGCGAAATGGGTACACCTGATTGAAAGAAAACACTTTAAATATTGAACAATTTTTTTTCTAGCTGGTTCAATATTTTCAGTTTTGTTCAATTTTCTATCTGCCTCGGCACTTAGCATCGGCACAGCCGTTTTGTATGAGCCTTAACAATGGACATTTTACATCGAGGGCATTTAGAGCAGCAAAAATGAGGAAGGGTTCATCCTCCACACCCTTTCTCACTGTTCTGCATCTCTCCTTCCATGTACTCTCAGGCAATTACTAAACCCTTAAATCTGTCTTTCCCCCCCCCATCCACGCAGTTCTGCCCAGCCTAATTGTCAGTCTGTCTTTCATTAAGCCAACTGCAGACTTTTGATCTACTCCGTTGGAAGAGCTTTTGTGCTCAGCATTTGAACGAACCAGTCCCCTGTTTACAAGATTTACATCAAAATAAGGTTTCTGGAAAAGAAAATGCAGCTTAGCAAAATAAAAAAATTGTGCAAAGCCCCAAGAGAGCTAATTCATCTGCATCTCCGCAATAATAGTAATAATAAAAAATAGCATGAGACAGGCTGGCTCGGCAGTGGGGAGCTGGAGGAGGGATGGGGCGTTCTCCGCTCTCCAATTTTTGGGTGCCTGTTGGAACAGCTGCAAGTCTTTAGGATCAAGGTGCTGCACCTCTGTGCCTCATTTTATTTGGAAAATTTGTCACCATCCCCTTGGGCTTTGTATTCAGGTAACTCCCAAGAGCCCTGAGCTGGAGGAGGGTCCTTGGGCTGGGGGTTCGCAGCCTCTGCTCCCCGGGGATGGGCTCAGCTCTGGAGCAAGGAAGTGTTCCTTGTGCCCTTGTTCTAGACACACACCCTGTCACTTAGGGAAAAATCAATTTAGGAGCTGACAAAAGCTGAAGAAAACTGCAGCAGTTAATTAATAGCCCCGTGTCTCGCACAGTTGGCTCCAACAGCAGACTCCGGTGTCGGAGCTAATTGGGAAGTCAGGCCAGATCGTATCCTACAGAACAAGTTCATGCTAATAAGCAATTTCTGTATTCAAGGGTGGTTTTTATTCAATTTCTAGTACTTTATTTTGACTAGCAAGTCAAATATTCTTGAAGTATCAAAACAATCTTTGTAGCTGTGTAAAAGGAGCATGGCAATGTCATTAAAACCGAGCCCAGCTCGATCTGGATGCTGGCAAAACAACTTCAAAAGTATCCCGGTTACTCCAGGGGAAGGGAACTGTGTTCTCTCAGGATGAAAGGATCCACTGGAGAATAGTTTAAAGGCAAGCCTGGTCCCAGGTGCAGGGAAGGCTGCTTGGGGATCCCACCTGGAACCAGCCTGAGAATCTGGGGAGATTTTGGGGAGCCTGCAGGGGCTAGGGATAGACCCTGAGGTCACACAGACCTGACTGTTGCCTCTGGGAAGGAGAGTGGGAGCAGAAATATTCTGTGCAGAGGATTTGGATTTGGTGCTCTCGACACGGAGGGACCCACAGACACCTCTGGGCACCTGTAAAACTGAGGGAAATGCTTGTTCTCAGAGCATGGAGGTCTTGGGCACTGATGCTGTAGAGGACCATGAATGGGAAGGGAAGGGATGGGGGATGTCCTTTGGTGGCAGATAACCAGGAAATTCCTGACACTACCAGAGCTGGAAGTACAGAGAGTGGGAAATATCATACTTTTAGTCATGACATACTTTAGAAATACATACTTTTCATTTTTCCCCATACATCCATTTTTGCTGTTGCTGCAAGCAGGAGTGGCAGGACTCAGTTTACCTCAATTTTTAATTTTGTTTTTGTTAAAGTTTTTGAAATGGCACTAATGGTGAGAGACAAGGAAATTCTGGAGGAGTCCATGGAGAGTCCGTGTTACATCAGTCAAGGCTGTGTCACTTGGGGTTTGACAGAGCAGCCAACAAGTAGAATAAAAAAATTAATTTTGTATTGGGTTATGGAGAGTGGGATTCTCTGCATTCCTTCCTTGTTTTGAGATTTGTCCTTGATTTTATTTCTGGAGTGTCCCTTGGATTTAAGGAAGAGTAGGGCTGTTATTTAGTGGCTTTTCTTGCCCTAGTAGAGAAGAGGAATGTCAGACAGGTTAATTCAACAGTCTTGTGGGATGAGACTCTTCACTGAAAAACTGTTAAGGAATTTGGGCTTAAATTTCCTCATCTGGCAACATTCCTGTATCCTTTTAGAGCTCAGCAGGTACCTCTGGGATCCCCCTCCCACACCAACTGCAGACAAAGCTGTCTTTAATTTGGGGTTGAGGCACTAAAAGGAGGTCAGGATGGAGAGTGGTACAGGTTAACACAACCTGTGTTTACCATGCAGTGGAGCAAAACCCCAGAGGTGGGAGAAGTCAATGCAGAATCTTCATTTTCCCCGGCATTTATCTTGCCACTGTAAAACCTTGTTCACATCAGCCACGAACAGTTGTGCAGCTCTGCCGGAAGGTCACTGTGCAGTGAATGTGCAGCACAAACTATTTCTGCATATTAACAACAACAAAAAATGAGATTAAAAAAAAAAAGAGAGAGAGAGAGATTTTTTCTTTTTGCATGCAATTTTTAAGAAGCAGAGAGCAAAGAGCCGTAAAGTTTCCTTTTATAGGTGGAGGAGACAGCAGCGGAATGCGCTAAAGTGAGCGAGGAAAACCCAAGGTGACACATAATTTTAGCGATAATAAGCAGTGGCAAAACTCCTCTTGTTAAAGACCTAAGGCAAAACTGTGCAGCGTGTGTGAATTCTGGAGCTGAGAACTACAGGGAGCGAAAGGAGACAGGGTGAGACACCTTGAGCAGGATTCAAAGGGCCAGGCTTTAATTTTAGGGATGAAGAATTAGAGGATCTCTGCTAAGCAATGAATGAGTGATGCCTGTTACAGTGGGATGAGCTGCTCTGCTCCTCAGGTTCACACCCTGGGAATTCTCTGGATAAGGTGAGGCTGGGCTGGGCTGCAGCCCCCGGCACAAGGCTCTCCAGCTCCTGACCCCTGAGCATCCCCGCTTCTCACAGCTCGTGTGAGCCATCAGAGGCAATTTCCAGTATTGGAAAGGCTGGGAGGGAGCTGCTGGCGGTGACTGCAGCACCGAAGGGCTGGAGTCCTGTTCAGGTGCTATTTTTTGGGTCCAGACAGAGACAGGTCTTGAAGGGCCAGTCCAGCCAAATTATCCTCCAGGCTTCTGGAGACAGAATCTGCCACCTCTCATCCTAAAACCTGGCAGCCTGTGGATTAGGGGAGAAGCTGGGTCAGAATTGGAGCTGACAGGCGGAAGGCATTCAGAGTGAGCTGTTTTCTTTAGCAGGTGACCAGCGAGCAGGCCCGTGTCCCACCTCAGCCTCGTTTGGCAGAAATGCCCATGGAAGCCCCAGGTGCAGAGTACGGAGAGACAGAATTTCTTTGCTTTTCCAGGCTTAGGGGTGAAGCCCTGTAATTCCCACCTTGTGCTCAGCTCCAGTGCTCAGGGGTGCAGCCTCTGGGGCTGCAGTGGGGGTCAGGTAATCCCCCCCTGCTCCAAACACATCAGTTTGCTGGGAGCACAGAGCCCTGCTTGCTTCGTGCTGCAATCCTCACCAGTTTCCCCTCATCCACTGTAAATTCTCCTGACTGAACGTTTCCAGAGGGACGCGGGCTCCTTCGATAGGGCTCTCTGCAGATGCTGATTCCTGGTGGCAGCTCTGTCTGCAGATAATTGCCCGACACCTGTCTTGGCAGCACTCTCTAGAGAAGAATTAATAAAAGCTAATAAGGCACTTAGAGAGCCTTGCAGCTCCGCCGAGGGGGGTACAGCAGGATGCTGAGTGTCTGCTCCTCCCAGGGCTCCCAGCAGCCGGGTGCAGTCCCCAGCCTGAGCTGCTCCTCTGGCCGTGGCACCTCGGGGAGCAGCTGCTGCTGGGGTGGCCCGCAGCGGTGTTTGCCAGGGAGCTCCAGGTGTGTTTGTTAATAAAGGAGCCACCAGTTTCATAGAAAATGGAGCTAAAAGCTCTGTGTGGCTGCTGCACGGGGAGAAGTTTGCAGTTTTGCCATCTCTGTGCCTGTTCTGGTGGGTGGTCCCACATGCAGAATGTCATGCTGAGGCTTTGGGTCATGATTGATGATGGGATTTTCATCCCGACATTCCCCTCATTAGGGTTTTTTTCTGTCTCTCAGAGTCCCATACCAGGGTTTAAAAGATGAGATGGAACCTGNCTCCATACTGAAACCCCAAACCTACAAATTTTCACCCTGTGACAAACTAAACTACTATCTATTTTAAATTTTTGTTGTTTTCAATTCATCTCTTGAGTGTTGGAAGTTTTTCCCATGGACTAAGGTCAAAGGCAGTGCTTTCCTGGGGTCCCAGCCAGGGTCTGGGACCCCTCAGGGCAGTTTGAGGGGTTTTCCCCCTGCCCTGGACTCCAACAATTCCAAACCTGGTTCATTTCTGCTTTGTCTCTGGTGCATTGGTGCACAGGATCTCACAGTGCCCTTCGGCAGAGGCAGGAAGATGTTGCTGACGCCCGCAATAACTCACTTGCACAGCAATCACCATCTCTAATGTGTGCGACGGGTACTTGAGCACCAAACAGCTGCTCCCAGGCACTGCCTGTGCCATGGCCTCCTCCTCAGAGCTTGTGCACAGGCTGCTCAGGGCGCACAGGGAGGGAGAGGGGCCGTGCTCAGCCCTCAGCCCCATCGGAGCGACCCTCGCTCAGCTCCGTGGCTGTAGAGAAACTGGTGATGATGCCTTGGGGTGGCTCCCTAGGACAGAGGCTGGACAAGATTAAGAGAACAAAGGCAGGGATTTATTAAAGGCCTTCAATAGATACTCCTTGGGCAGTCAGAGCCTCCCAGAGGCTACACCCAAAGTGGATGATGGTCACGAGTTTTTCAGACAATTATAAGTTTGGTCCATTTGCACATCAGGGGTTAATCCTCCAATTACAGCATCAGGAAATGAAGCCAGATTCCCCCAGTTTGCTCTCCCCCCCCAATTCACTTTTGTTTATACTTTTCAGGGCCTGAGGCAGAGGGTGTCCTGGGGATCTGAGGCCTGGAGGAATTGTTTTGTCTGACCAAAATGTGAAGACAGTAACTAACACTCTCTATGGAGTTTAGAGCTATTTCTTTAGCAGGTGACCAGCTAGCAGGCCCGTGTCCCACCTCAGCCTCGTTCGGCAGAAATGCCCATGGAAGCCCCAGGTGCAGAGTACGGAGAGACAGAACTTCTTTGCTTTTCCAGGCTTAGGGGTGAAGCCCTGTAATTCCCACCTTGTGCTCAGCTCCAGTGCTCGGGGGTGCAGCCTCTGGGGGCTGCAGTGGGGGTCAGGTAATCCCCCCCCTATATTTGAGAAATATAAAGGCTAAAATCTGCAGGCATCAGTGACACTCCCCATCGCTCAGAGCAGTCTCCAGCTGCGCAGTGTAACCCCTGTGCTCACCTCCCACGAGGTGTGTCCGTGCCCAGGAGCATTTTGGACACTCCATCACAGCCCCATGAGGCTGCAGCTGCCGAGACAGGACCTGGCTCCTTCTGGGGGCGCAGAAATGGATAGGGCAGCAGGGCACGACCTGAAACTTCCCAAAGGGAAGCATCTCCATCCCTTCTGCGTCTGGCAGAGGAAAGGAAACGGGCAGAGCGGACTGACAGCTCCTGCCTGGAGCTTCCCTGCAGGGGGGAACAGGACAGCGAGATCAATTGCTCCCAAATCCATTCCTGCACCTCTGCCTCATCCAGCTGGATCAAAGCAAGGCTGCCTGGCCCAGACCATAGCTCTGAATTTCTGACTTCAAGCTGCTTTATAGCAAGCCTGTGAAAGGAAGTAGAAGGCAGCAAGAAGGGGCATCCTGCTGGCCAGCAGCTGCTGAGCCCTCAGCTGGCTGCAGAGCCAGCTCTCTCCCTGCCTGTGAGGACGTGGGTATAAATAGCCACGGAGCTGAGGGGATGAGTTGGTTATACAGTGACCCTCAGCACTCCCAGAGCCAAAAATACCTGCAGGAATGATGGGCAGTTTGAATGACACTCGCAGAAAGCCTCTAACGGCAAAAAATTGCTGCCGCGTTGAGCAGAGTCCCAGTCACAGAGTGACTCATCCCGTCCTGCCCAGGTGAGCCTCACATCCTGCGTTCAGCGCTGGGCCCCGGCGCTGCGCTGTGCATCCCCTGCTCCCTGCACGGTTCTGCCCAGGGAGGGACAGGGAGCAGCACACAAAAGGGCTCCAGAGTTTCATGGCATCCTCAGCCCCGCGGCTCAGGTTCGGGTCAATGTTATTTTCCTTTTCCATTTTGCAGAATGACAGGAGGACTGATTGCGCTCACCTTGGCAAGGCAGCGAATCCTCCCTTTGTTGCTGGATAATAAGGGACAATAATTCTCAGAGAGTGAGCAGGAGACAGTGTTTTTGTGAAATGCTCCCATTTTGTATATAAACCTGTCTCTATTTTTCAATCCTAAATGGCCCTTGAATTGAAATCCCAGTGTCAGAGCTGTCTCCATTCAGTGTGAAAGCTGCAAAGAAAATGAAACTGTCCTGAACTGCTCAGCCTCTGGAGAGGGGATATGTTTCTCAGCTGATGTCTGTAACTATGTCTTTCTGTGAAACTGCGACGATTTTATGTTTATGATGTTGGGACAAAGGGTTTTGAGCTTGACCTCTGTCTCCATCACTGCCCTGGGTGGCTTTGGGCACTGTCTGTGTAACCTGTAACACCTGCGGGATTGCTCCCCTGGCAGGGTTCTGGGTTCTGGGTTTTTTATCTTCTTCTCTTCCGTTAGAGCTGGGATTAAAGCACGGGAGACTCAGTGTTCGTGTGCAGACTCAGATGTTTATTAATTCTTATCTAAAGTACAGACTCACAGGCTCTGAGTTCTGTCTAACAAGGTGAAAAATGGCTCCATCTCTAACTCTTTCCAAGGTCTTTTGAGCACTAATTATCCAATAACCACATGACACCTATATTATTTTTACTTTTAACCCAATAACCAACCACCCACAGTCATAAATGCAGACCTTTTCACCCAATTACAAAAAAAACCCACCCAAACCCATGAAGAGGAAGGTGAAAGAAGAATTCAGCCTGTGCCCTAAATCCTCCATCTTGCTTTACATATATTACTATATACTAAAACCTTAAAAAGTTTCCAAGGTTTCAACACTGGGTGCTGCCCTGGGGGCCCCGGGTGCAGAGAGGGGACCTGCCCGTGGGTGGGTAAGTGCAGCCCCTGCAGCAGGATGGCGCTGGGCAGAAAATGGGCTGTTCCTCCCCTCTCTTCACTTAGATCACGGCTCCTCTTGGCTGTTTCTTGGATATGGGGGCTGAGATTCAAGCGTGACCTCGGGAACGGGTTGGGAAATGAGTTGTGTGGAGCAGGTTCCTGACTCTGGCGGGGGTCACGGGGTTGGGGGCTGGCTGGCACCACAGGGCTGAGCTGCGCTAAAAACAAACAGTGCAGATCCAGCGCTCCTTTCCAACGCAGATTCCAGGAGCTTTCTCCAAAAATCCTAAATCAGAAGTAGGGATGGAAATTTCCATCTGTCTTGCAAGGAGGGAGTGCCCAGTTAGAGCTGCCTTTTTGAAACTCCACCCTGTGGAATTTCATTATTCTGTTTATTTTCCTCTGGAGTAGTGAAATGCTCCTTTGGTCATGCTTGTACCTCTGCCTGAGCTCCTTCAGAGAACAAAACCAGCGCCGTGTCCCTGCCTGCTCCCAACCTTTGGATCCTCTAGACATATATTAGCAGCTGCATGACTCAATTGTATGAGTTGTTGCATTAAATTACATGGTGCTACTCAAAAAGAATGTTAATTTAGCTTTCCTACAACTGTGTTCAACTTAATTTTTAATCAGATCTGACAGCAAAAATTTAAATCAAGCGCTGCATCTTGGCTCTGAGAGGGCCGAGTACATCCTGAACGCACTACAGCCATCAGGACAGTTTGCAACACTGATACCCACTAGATGTAGGCTGCCTGCTGTGTGGGAGGCAGAAATTATCCCTTTTCTCCCACCGGGCTTCAGGGAGGAGCAGCTGTGCCGAGCTCTGGGGCTGGGGAGGCAGAACCGAGGCTGGTTAGGGCTCAGGCGCCGTGTCCGCACCCCAGCGGGCACAGCAGCTGTGGCAGGGGCTGGTGACACAGTCCTGGCTGCAAACATCAAGCGAAAGTAGATTAGAAATCAGGCTTCAATCTTCGTCATTTTCTTTGTAATTTGAACAGCGCTGCAGGGCAGGGAGGGAGGAACCAAAAGCAATTTGCAGCCCAGAGCCAGAGTATAACTGCGGGAAGTGGAGGTGACAGGGAGTTTTCTGGGCAGTTTCAGCATCACTGAACTTCTCCAGGTGCAAGAGCGTCTCCCAAATGGAGCCAGGCAGCAGCTCAGCACTTCCTCCTCTGCATTCAGGAGATCGGGTGCTGGAGATAAAGAATGACTGAGTGATTAGGAAGGGTCGGCTAATTAAAGAAAAAATAAACCACTAAACCCCTAGTCAGCCAGTGGCCTGGTAATCATGGTAATATTCTGGGGGGAATTCAGGGAGATGTGAAAGTCCTTAAAAATCCCATCAGAAACACTACACTGCACTTCCTTTCCTTCTTTGTTGAGATCATGGCATTTTAAATGTGTTAATCTGCTGAAAATACCAATGGCCACTTGTCCAGCTGTGTGGGAAGGGGGAAATGTGGCCTCGTGCTCTGGGTTTCTGTCTTTGTTCCATCAGCAGGCAGGAAAGGGTTTTCCCTCTCTGGAAGCAGCCTGCATCACTGCGTGTCTTCTAATAGAAAAAGCAAGATCTGTATAAATTCATAATGGCTGCAGTAATCTTTCTTCTTCGTGAAAAGCTGGTATTAATCAGGAGTGTCACAAACTATGAATTTTATTGTGGTGATATTCATTATATGTGATGTACAGAGGGAAAACGTGATGCAGAAAGTGCAATGAATTGCATTTGTTGCAATGACTAGAGCTAAGTGGAAATAAATTAAGCGTGATGTGTTTTAGGAGGTTCTGTGCTCTGTAGCAGGTATAAAAAACCGTCCAAAAATGTTGATGTAGAAAAGATTTCTAAGATGTAAACAGAGCTACAAACACAGCAAAAGAAAAATAAATTCATTTTGATGCACACAGACATATCCTTTGCTGTGCACTTAACAGAGGGCTGCAGAAAGCAAATATTCTTTCTATTCTAGAAATTTCCAGAACCAGGATAATTGCTACCTGTGGTTGCTGTGGGAACCAGAACTTTCTGATTCCAGATTTTAAGAGCATGAAGTCTCAGCCAAATGTGCCATGCCAGGGGAACTGCTGCCACATTAAAGAAAATCAGGCAACTGGTGGTTAACATAAACACATTGGGAAAGCAGGATTTTGTCAGAGTAGAGACTTGGCTGGTGTTTTTGATCTGGAGAAAACCTGGGGTTTGGCAGCTGGATGGAGCCACAGGCTTTGTTCAAAGGCGAAGCTGTTTGACCCCAAATTGCCCCTTCTGTCCTGGAAGGAGGGAGAGGAGCCCGGGGCAGCAGGGTGGAGGAGCAGATCCCTGCAGAAGAGCAGCCCCATCCCAGAGCCCAGCCCTCAGAGCCCTCTGGGGTGTTCACAGAGACCCCCTGGTGCAGCTCAGACTCAGGGCTCCAGGGCACAGTGATGCTCCCGAGCTTCTGAAGCACGCATGGGACCAGGAAGAGTTTTGTTATTCCACTGGAAGAATGTCGCCAGGATAAAAGGGCTCCCTGCTAGATAATTCAGGCTTGGCACACGTAGGTTTTCCGTGAGTGTGATGATTGCTGGGCACGGCCGGGATCGCCCTGGGCTGCAGTTGCCGGTGCTGAGCTGGGCAGTGCCACCAGCCCTGCAGATCTGCCCGGTCCTTCCTGGCACCCCGGGGGCACGGCCCTGAGCCACCACAAATACTCCTCTGCCTCCAGTGTCACCGCCCTGGCAGTGTTTGGTTTTTAAGGGACACTCTAAAGAGCCAGTTTGAAAACCACACCAAGGCAGAGTGAGGGTGGGAGGACTGGAGCAGGAGAGGCTGGGCAGCAGCTGGAATCCCCGGTAACGAGGCCCTGGTGAGAACCTCAACACAAAATATCACCTGAACTCAGTGCCAAGGAAAGGAGGCTCCAGCTTGGATCCGTCTGCAGTGAAGTTTTATTGATTCTGTGAAACCCTTCAGGCAATTCTTCTCGAACCTGCGAAGGAGGATTTGGGTTTGTTCCCCGGGATGCCATTGTTTCCTGGCTGCCACGCTGCCTGGAATAGTCCTTCTGATTTCTTTTGTGCAGTGCTACAAGCTGCTGCAATAATCACTTTAAAATTCATGTTTCTAGAAGCAGCTAGAAGGAACAGAGCTGTGCAGCCCAAACCCAGAGTTCCTTGCAGCAGCCTTGCATTTCCAGCTTCTACAAGCACCGCTCAGGGTTTGCTGTGTTGGCACATTTAGGCTGGGTTTTAGCAACTGGCACTTCAGGAGACCTCAAATATTCCTGTGTAAAAACTTGTTCTGGTGGGTACACGGTGGCTTGTGCTTCCTCATTCTCAAAGGGTGTTGCTAAGTGCAGGAAGAATAGTGATTATTGTGCATGAACACGACAAATGAGAGGGAACACTTGAAACTCCAACACAGGAGCTACGTGACATTTAAAATAGAAGTGAAGATGGTCCTGTGTCAGCACAGAGTGAGTCTGGATGCTCAGGAAGAAATGTGGAAGTAGTAAATAGCATGTGTTATTTTCTGTTCTGTGTAAGCAAGGGTTAAATTTGGGCGTTGCTGCTTGCAGGTCTTTGCTAGGGATGGTTTATAGAGACAATGAAACTGAAACCGATGGACTATTTGATATTTCCTTCCTTTATTTCCAAGTCTCTTGAGTGCTCACACTGACAAGTCACTGCACAGAGGTTTCCCAGGGATCTCGGGGCTCATGGCTGGGGTGCCTGGTGTGTGCACAGCTGGCGTTGGGGGGGGGTGGTGTGCACATCTGGCACTGAGGGGAGTTTGTGCACATCTGGCATGGAGGGCTGGGCTCTCTCCCTGGGCATTGCTGGAATTGCTTCTCGGAGCTGCTGGTTCAGTAACCAGCCGAGGATCCTGTCCCCACCTGTAGGGCAATGCCTCGTCCTGCGTTGAACAGGAGGATTTTAGGCTTGTAAGTTCATAAACAGACGATGGAAATACCCAGGGCCTCAGCCATACAGCAGTGTTTGCATAAAGAGCAGGAGTTACTCGCCTAAAAAAGCAATTTCTGTGCTCAGCCCCCTGTTAGGCAAAGGGGGCTTTTACTTACTCTGAATAAATGTTCTCTTTTTAAATGGAAATACATCCATGAATTTTTATGATTATTTTGAACAACCTTATAGCACAATTAAAATACTGGGTTTTGTGTAATCTTACTAGGAAACAAAGGGCTGTTTACAGAGTAACGGAAATAACAAGCTTGTCATTGTTGTCATTTGAGGATACTCCTTTCCAGGGAAGGAACAAACCTGCCCCTACACTGGAAATGGAAAGTAAAGATTTATTCTGAGACCATTGAGCCTGAAAGTCAGACAAGTTGAATCAAAATGGCTTTTTCATTTCAAACATCTTTACTGCAGGATTTTAAGAAACTCAAACTTGATGTTTCCTTTAACACTTTCGTTAAACACTTTTCTTAAAAACAAGGTTTGGGCCAAAGCAAATGGAAGCAGCTTGGTTTTGGAAATCTCATTTGGATTTTAAACCTGTGATAGTACAACACTTTCCAAATTCCAATTAACTAGATTATTTTTCTTTGCCTTTTTTCTCCAAAAGCCTCTATTCTTTATGCATTTTTAATAAGCTTTATCCTGGGAAAACATGAGAGTGCTGACTGCAAGAGAAAAGAATAAAAGCAGTTGCTGGGTCGCTCTGAAAATCTGAGGAGTGCTGGCAAGCTTGGAGGGGAAAGTGAAGCAATCAGGAAATCTGAGCTCTGGGTTCATTAGAAACTGTGAATGGAGATAAAACCTTTCACAAACCGTGTTTAGCTGAAAGGAAAAAATGCAGAGTAAGAGCAGTAGATAAACCTGGGGCAGGGCTCACACGTGTGCTGACGGCGGCAGCAGTGGCAGGAGACCTCAGTGTCCTTTCTCTCTCCCTAAATCTCAGAGCTCTGAGTTTGGGACTGGCTGATCCTTCCCTGAGGTCGGTGAGAAACACACAGAGGAGAAATCCCTCCCAAACCCAGGTCTTTAAGGAGGAAGCAGTGGTGGAGATGATGCTTCCAGAATGTGTCATTTACATTTCTGCTTTCCTTGAAGGAGAATAGATGGGCCCGGGGTGTCCAACGGGTGGGTTTGTCTCCAGTTCGTGTTCTGAGGGTGGCTGGGGGCAGGGAGTCGCTGGGAGCAGAGCAGGGGGGGCTGTTGGGGGGCTGAGCCCTCCTGGCCCCCTCCCACTGGGCTGTGCATTCACGGGGATCGCTGGCAGGAGCCGTGGTGAGGGGTGAGCCCCTGTTTGATGCTTTCTGGGTTACCTAAAATCAGAGGCCAGACAAAATGAAGGAATAAAAAGCAGTTCTATTTATTGAAGGGCCTTGAAGCCCCTTTTTCAGGTAGATTAAGCTCCCCAGGGGCTACACACAAAATGGACAATGGGTAATGGGCTTTCACACTTTTATCAGTTTGGGCCATTTGCAGATTGGGGGTTAATCTTCCAATTACAGCTTCAGGTAATTAAGTCATTTACCCCAAGTTTGCTCTCCCCAACTCACTTTAGTTTCCATCTCTCATGGCCTGAGGCAGTGAGGTGTCCTTGATTGCCAGGCCTGGAGAGGAATTGCTGTGTCTGACCAAAATGGGGAAGTGTCCTGGTTAGAAAAGACAGGTGTCTGCTAGGGAGGGCAGGACCTCCCTTTNTGTCCCCACGCCAGCCCTTTACCTGCCCAAAACCGCGCGGTATCTCCTTTTTCCCTCGGAGAGAAAAACTCTCAGACACCACAAAAGGGTGTAGCCCGGCGCTACCCTCTCCTTTGGCCACCTCTTTGCTTTGGTCAAGCACCCAGTAATTAGTCTCCTAGCAGCTCATGGAAAAAAATTCTATAAGAAAAAACCCACCAAATCTAAGCCCCAACAGAAAGCTGTAGCTAGCACTGTATATGGAGTTTAGAGTTGCTGACTAAAGAACTCCAGGATTACAAATATATGAAAAATAGAAAAGCTGAAATCCTAAGGCATCATTCCCATCCTGGGAGTGAGGGGCAGGGCTGCCCAGGAGGGCTGTGGGGATGGGCAGGCTCTCTGAGGCTCTCTGAGGCTCTCTGAGGCTCTCTGAGGCTGCCCAGCGCTTGCTGCCGCTTGTTCCTCCCCACCTGCTCGTGTTTTGTAAACATTAAGAAATAATATTTAGTTGTTTAGATGAAACAGACTCCTGATTTGAGACTAATCACTCGTAGTGGGCGGCTGGAGCCTCCGGAGCTGGTGCTGGGTGTTTGCTGCTCCCAAAGGACATCGGCACGTGCCTTCCCTTAACCAAAATGACACAACCCCAGAAGCTTCCCCTGAATCGTGCCTGCTGTTTGCTGCTGCTCCCTTTCAGTGCCGGCTGTCCTGGGGGCACCGTGACCTCTGGCGAGATGCGGGGTGCTGGGGCAGCCCCCATGGTCAGCAGCTGGGGCAGGCGTGCGGGAGCTGCCGGGGCTGCCTGGATGGGTGCAGGATGCTCAGCGAGTCCCGCTCGCCTCCTCAGTGGTCCCAGCCTCGCTGGGAAAGCTGCAGTCCGGCCCTTTCCCCGTCAGAACTAATCAGCATCAGACGAGCTAATGGGGAGCACAAAACCTATTTAAAAGCTACATTTACCACTTGGCTGATTCCATTACGTCGTGTAATAACCAGGTGTCACATTTCCTCTCCAAATGCCGATTTTAATGCTTTCCTGGCCCGCTGGGCTCAGCCCTGTGACGGGATCCTCCCGCTGCCCTTCTTCTGCCCCGCAGGATGCAGCAGAGGCCGGGAGGAGAGGGGACCCGGGGGTGGCAATGGCTGCGTGGGGCACAGCGGGAAGGAGGGTGCTTGGATGGCTGCTCCAGAGGTTTTCAGTAGCCGAGCTGGATGTGATGCTGCCAGACCCGAGTCCCGACAGCCCCAGGGACATGGAGCTGACGGGAGAGGTTCTGAAGTCTCTCGGGTTTCCAAGGCTTTCCCTGGACCTGGTCCGCGTGGTGATGGCCTCAGCTCCCCGTGGCAAAGGCTTCCTTGGAAGGGAGCAGCCCCTCGGTGATTTCTGAGATCTGAGGGCTGAGCACATTTGGTTTTAATTCTCTGTGTAGCCTCCGTTAGCGCTGAATTATGCATGATCTCTTGGGAGCAGGAATGGCTTTAAGCTATCCGCATTTGTTGTTTTTGAGGAGACACCTGTCCCCACCTTCCCCCGCTGTGACAGCCAAGCTGTGGCTTCTACCCGCCCTGTCCCCCAGCAGGGACAGGGACGTGGCACCTGAGGCCACCCAGAGGGTGCTGCCCTTCCCACCAGGACTCTCGGGTGCCTGGAATCACCTGGAACAGTGACTTACTATTTCGCAGTAGTTCTTGCTTTAGAGCAGATATTTTTGCAAGGATTCAGGTGCTTAGTGAAAAGCAAATATCACCGGTGCTGCTCACCTGGTTCCCACCAGGGCTGTGTCAGCAGCAGCTTCACACAAGCCCCAAAGAACAGCATAGATGCCAAGCAAGTTCTGCTGTGGGATTGGAATAGGACTTGTAATGCTAAAATGAGACTTTTAAGTCCCAGACAGAGCTTCCAGTGAGCTGGATTTCTCCCAAGGTGAGAACAATGTTTTTTCAGCAAACCAAATACTATGCACGTAACTCCTTGAGCTTCATCTCCCCCTGTACTTATGAAGCTGGAATTCCTTTCCTAGCTTCTGCTTTTCTTCTGTTTTCTTTCCCTTTGGGCCCTGAAATCTCCCAGATCTCAACTTGTCCTAGTAAGTGTATCCAGAATTAGAAGAAAACCTTCTCTTCAGGCCTTGCTGATACTTTCAGTTCTTGGTACACAAGTGCCAGAAAAAAGCCTGTGAGTTTGCAGCTTGCACTTGAGCTGTCTTAAAGTGATCTGAAGTTCCTGGGAGCTCTGAAGCTCCTTTCTAGGAGTCTTGAGTCAAGCATCAAAGATCAGTTGTCATTTTTACTCTCCTGTTTGTGTTCGTGCTCTGGTATGTGTTACCCGTGGTGGTTTTTATCTGTAGCTACAGTTTTACAGAACAAGATTAAGGATGTAATTGCCTCCTTTGATTCTTAACAAGATCAAACAGAATGACAGAAACACCAGTAAAAGGTTTGGTAAGCTGCTCAGCTATGGGAGCAGATGTTTCCTGCCTCTAGCAGCTGAAGGGCTCGGGGACCTCAGGGGGTGCTCAGTAGGAAAGGAGAGGCTGCAGCCCCAGGAAATGCTGCTCACACACGAATTTGGCCAGAGCAGGGTTTCTTTCCCGAGTGCTTTTGATGGGTCAGCGGTTGCACGTGCACAGAAAGGTTGGGACAACCTCAGGGAGGTGAACTGCAGGGGTGAGCTGGACACAGCCTGTCCCCTGGCACAGGTGAGGCACGATGGGCACTGCCACAGTGGTGGTGCCACCATCCAGCTGTGCCCTGTCTGCTGCTCTGCGGGCCTGGGGTGCCCTTTTCAGGCTTACCTCGAAACAGAGGCCGGACAGAGTAAAAAGAATAAAAGTAGATATCTTTAATGAAGGGCCTTCAGTTACATTAAGGGCAGATGAAGCCTCCCAAGGGGCTACACCATGGTCACGAGTTTTTCAGACAATTATAAGTGTGGTCTATTTACATAACAGGGGTTAATCCTCCAGTTACAGCTTCAGGTAATGAAGTCACATAGCCCTGGTTTGCTCCTCCCCAGTTCGCTTCTGTTTATACTTTTCAGGGCCTGAGACAGTGAGGTGTCCTTGGATCCCAGGCTTGGAGGAATTGTTTTTTCTGACCAAAATGTGATGGCAGTTAGCTACACTTCATATGGAGTTTAGAGTCATGCACTGATGTAGTAGAGGATTTGAAAAATATAAAAGCTAAAATCCTCAGGCATCAGGGAGCCCTCACACTGCCCTGTGATGTAGCCTCGTGTTCCATGTGATCCTCTGGTTCTGCTGCTGAGAACATCAGTGGTTAAATACAGGGACTCCTCTCTCAGTCTGTGAGGCTGGAAGAGTTTGAGGAGAATTCATCTCACGTGCAGGCAGAGGAGCCTGGAGCTGAGAGCGGAGCTGTGGAAGTATGTCCATGCCATGGCCGTGTCCAGAGCATGGGATTGCTGCACATGGATCCTCTGGGGAGGAGGTAAGAGCATTGAGGGTACTACTGAGGATTAAAAAGGCAGTTTAGCATTTGGGGTTTTAGAAAAAATCTCTTTGGGTCCCCTTAAAGTTGCTTTGTGGTGTGTGCTGTCGTGAACTCGGCATGAGGGTACTGACAAATAGTATGAAAATCCTGGAGGAATGCAAGCAAAGTATCATGTTTAGCACACCCTAAACTCAGATATTCAGATAAGCAGAAGGGGAGGAGTATGACAAATGGATGTAGAAGGAAGCGTTCTGGGTGCAGGTGCAGAAATAAGGAAGGGAAGTCACAGGATTTTGTTTTCCTCTTTGAATTATCCTTTGCTCCTCTGAGATACAGGAGTGATAAGTCTTTGAGAAAGAAAAACCTTCCTCTCAGTGACCTTATGGATTTAAGATCTATTTCTAAACCAAATTTTCATAAAAATCCTGCCACACACAATCTCCAGATTAAACCTCATTTTATTTTCAGACAGACATGACCTTTCCCAGCTTTGGATATTAAATATCACAAAACCTACTGCAATTTAAGCTGAGGATTTTACATTCAAATAAATGTAACTTAAAAGCAAAAGTAACTTCTCTGCAGAGCACGGGGGACCACAGGGCCAGGAGGGGGGAAGCGCTTCCCCCTCTGGGCTCTGCACCCCTCCCCAGCCCCTGGAACAGCGTCCTTAGTTTGAAAGAGGCAGTTTTCTCTGCTGTCAGTCCCTATGGAGGCTGTTGGGAAGGGGAGAAGGCATTCAGGGAATCCCTCCCAGCGCTGCTGGGATGGCCAGGGCCCTCACCGTGGCATCAGCGCAGAGCCTGGATGGACAGGCAGCCACTGGTGATGGGCTTTGCAAGGAGGGAAGAGAAAACAGCCCCCGGTGTGAGAGCGCTGGGTTTGCTGTGCTCGTCCTCACCAAAGGATGCATCATTATCGGGGGAAGATGCACCGACATCAGCAGATTCTGTCTCTCCCTGCTGGAGAGCGTGTTCTCAGTTGTAAACCAAAGTTTGGGTAATTTGCAAAAAACTTTAAACTTCAGCAGGGTTTTTCCATCCTCCCCTTTCAGCTGGAAATGCTGTTCAGGTAACAAATGTTTTGTGACAACAAATCAATGTTGTTCTCTGTAACAGAATTAACTTGACTTGCTCAGCTCCAGCTCTGCTCTTTGGTCACTGTCAATGTCTGAGCTCTCACGGGTGAAAGGAGGGATCTGAGCTCCTTAGCACGCGCTGGACTGGACCAGAATCATCATCAGGAGGAAGGTAAAGCCTCCAGAGGAAAGGGCAGTTTGGATGGACATGAATGTTGAACAAAGGAAATAGTGCTGGCCAAGGCTGGGATGAAGTAAACAATCTTGGTTTGAGCTGGGAGGGTAATTCTGGAGGCCTTCCCATGGTTTTGCTCAGTCACTTGGGGTTTTTTTGGGTCTTGCACTTGAAATTTCATGAGGATTAAATGGCTCCTCTGATTTCCAATATTCCTGCTTCAATATCTGGACGCTAAATATCTCTCCACAGAGGAGCTGTTGCACTTGTGCCTTAGGTGCGGAGTTACAACATCATCAGGAAAAGGAGGTGGAAAGGAATCCCTGCTGTGGGCAGAGCCGGGCAGAGAGGGCTCCTGGCAGGGAACACCCTGCACATGTGGTGCTGCCATGGGTTCCTGCTGTGGGGCAAAGGCACCTCAAAGCAAGGGCTGTGCAGGGCCAGGGCCAAGGGGAGGGGCTGGCTGAGCAGTGGGGAGGGTGGGGAACTGCTCCAGTTGCGGGGAGCAGCAGGAGGGAGAGAGATGAAACGTTGAAAAGGGGATGTGCAGCATCAAATGGAATATTTCCACCCAGGTGGCTCCATGCTGTGCTGCGTGCAGGTGGAGAGTGGCAGTCAGCCGGGCTCTGGTGGGGTGTGTTGGAGGATGAAGGTGGCAGGGAAGAGGTGCACCCACACCCCTGCAAACCCCTGGCCCTGCAGCGGAGCCTGGAGGGGTTGGACTCCCTGGCCCCTTTGGATCATCTTCCCATTTATCCAGCCCTGAACTGGAATCTCTGTCTGGGATTTGACACGATGCTGCCCATGCCTGCCCCGTCTCACTCACAAAGCCAGTCTTCTCCCTGACACACCTCCCTGCTTGCAAGCCTGCAAATCTGATTTACTGGGGTAATTCCAGCAGAAACAGCGGTGTTCGAAATCCACCGGCCCCACTCTGCTCCTTGAGGCCACAGAGGCCAGACAAAATTCCACCTTCCCTACTGCCACAGCTGTGGGGGCAAGGTTTGAGCAAACCAAAAGACCCTGGAAGTCCAGGAGAACCCCGAATTTCCTGACGCATCTATTCAGGCCACATATGCGAGTTGCCATGGAGATGTGCTGAGCGCGGGCACGATGCTCCAGCGATGGAGTCTCACAGCCAGAGGCATCTGTTAATCTTATTTTTATCAATTTTTAAAGAGGGTACGATGGTGGTATCTTCCCCTCATCTCTCGCAAAGTTTGGCATTTGCACTCGCTGGGAGCACGGGCTGCAGCGACTTTGAAAATGAACCTTAACGAACACGAAGCACCAGAGGGGGGGACGTGTGCTCCAAGGGGTGGAATTTAGTAGCAGGGAGCTGCCACCTTTGACATACAACTCCAGCTTTAATGAGGGGGAGATTGACAGCCCAGCACAGGTAAAAGGAAGATGAGCCTTTGCTTCTGCCTCGGGGGTCATGGCTAAGCTGGGACCCGTGGCCAGGTCAGGAGGAGGAAATGGAGAAAACTTTTATTCTTTATTTATGAAGCTCTGATTCAGTGCCCATCCGCAAGTGGATCTTTTAATTGGATTTTCTTTCTTCTGTGTCCCAGAGAGGATGGGTTGGTGGGTCCCAGGTGAGTGCCTGGCCCAGCTGGGACATCCCAGGCTGTGCAAAAAGAGGGACACTGGTGCCTTTTTGGGGCTACCTAAAAACAGAGGCCAGACAAAATTAAGTGAATAAAAAGCAGTTCTGTTCATTGAAGGGGCTTCAGGTACATTTAGGGCAGACAAAGTCCCACAGGGGCTGCACCCAAAAAATGGACAACAGATCACGGGTTTTCACACTTTGATAAGTTTGGGCCATTTGCAGATTGGGGGTTAATCTTCCAATTACAGCTTCAGGTAATGAAGTCATTTATCCCAAGTTTGCTCCCCCCAAACTCACTTTAGTTTCCATTTCTCAGGGCCTGAAGCAGTGAGGTGTCCTTGATTGCCAGGCCTGGAGAGGAATTCTGTCCGACCAAAACGGGAAAGCAGCAGCTCACACAGTGTGTGGAGTTTACAATTATACACTAAAGAGCTCCAGGATTACAAATATATGAAAAATATAAAAGCTGAAATCCTAAGACATCAACAGGAGCACCCACACAGCTCCTCCTGCTCTGACACCGTGGAAGCAAAGGGCCAGGTTGGAGCCTGGCCCTGGTCCTGGGGCAGTGCTGAGCTCCTGGGGGCCCCAGGCAGGGTGAGACCCCCGCAGCAGGCGAGGGCTGCTCACCAGAATTTGTCTGGAAGCACTCAGGGATGTCCAGCCAGGGTGTGTCTGTCATTTAGCAAGGTTTCAGAGCCTCTGTATCCTCAGCAGTGTTTGAAGTCCTCACACAACAGCCACTGCAGGAGGCCGTGAATGCTGAGTAGCAGGGGTGTTCTGAGGAAGAAATAATTGTTTAATACAAAGCGAATATCTGTGTTTTCCACGTTTTTCACATGATTTTATTTAGCTAAGTGCCATCAAGCCTCAACAATGGGAACATTTCCACTTCAGCTCTGACAAAAGCCAGCCTGTCTCTCGCAGTAAATCACACTCCCTCCACTAAGGCTGTTAGAAGTCACTATAAAAATGACACAAAGAACCACACAGGACATGAGCCAAAACCAGCAGGGAGAGGGGGGGAAATAAAACGATGTCATTGTTGGACGCACAGACACACTCACTTTGGTGAGAAGGCATGAACTGTTTATTACAAAATCTGACTCCACTTTTATAGTATTTATACAAAGGCCAGGGATTAGGGGAGAAGGGTGACACCTCTCCCCATCCCACTGGTTAAGACAAGTGTCCATCAGCTGTCCATAGCTCTAAAACAAGGATGTAAACTACCTTGAATTAATAAAAACATTGCTTCTATTTATAACACCCGTGTGTGAGAATAAACCTAAGAACTATGAACTGTGAGACACACAGAAGGCTGAAAAATCAGGGCAACAAAGCAGTTTTTGGCCCTTATCACCACTAAGTACACTTGCCAAAGAGATTCCCAAGAAGAATAGCCTGGGCTGTCTTGCTGTGAGCCAGACAGTGATTATGTGGCGATTTTTCTGCTCACAGTGTCCAGATTTTCAGCGTCTTGGTGGTGCTTGAAGACATCGATGAGACTCCGGCCTCATTAAACTCTGCAACCATGTAATGAAAGGCTGCTCTCCTGGGAAATCCATCCCTGACCCTGAGCTGAGCAGGTTGGCTCCCAGCCCAGGACGTGAGTGGGCAGCGCTGACGGGATGGGTGCTGATGCCGTGGGAGGTGCTTTTACCAAACTAGAAATGTATGTGTCAGCAATTAGCACAAGCTGAACCTAATGAGAATAAAATAACCTGGGGTGAGATCACCTTCCCTCCTGGGGCTGGGGCGGTGACTCTGGGCCATGTCCATGCCTGTGCTGTGCCTGCTCTGCTCTGGCCCACCCCAGACTCCAGCTGGGGGGACACAGCTACTTCCATGTCCCTGCACACAGCTGTGTGCAGAAGTGGCTCTGGAGGCCATCAGGATTCACTGTGGAGCACATAACAGAGAATTATGAGAGTTGTTTGCCTGAGTATTATCTAATCTTGGAGCTAAACTGAGGTCTGTGCTGATGTGGACACATTTTCTACATGAGTAATCTGCAGAGAAGATGCTCTACATATAAATGCCACCTGATTTTGCTTGGATTTAATTACCTTTATTTGTTGCACCGTTGTACCTGTTTATTATTTTCAGTTTCTCCCCTGGCATTTTACCTCCCAGCACCTGCCGTGTTTTATCCCACATCAGGACACCTGGGTGAGGGCAGCACAGCACCTCCGTGTCATTCTCTGCTTGGATCCGAAAGTAAGAGAGGGAACACAGAGAAAATAGATGCCAAAATAACTCCACACTCCAAAAATAGTGCCACAGCTCCTCACAGCGCTGGCAGTGAGGACTCTGGGGGCAGCCACCAGCCCTGCCCTGCCCAGCAGAGCACCTACACTGGGTTGGTGCCAGTCTGGGCTCCCTCTCACTGCCAGTGCGTGCCCGTGGTCCCAGGCCAGGGCTGTGATGCCTTAGGATTTTAGCTTTTTATATTTTTCAGATCCTGTACTGCATTAGTATGTAACTCTGGACTCCACATAGAATGCTAGTAAGCTCTGTTCACATTTTGGNTGGGGCTGACCTGGCTTCCCCCAGCGTGGTCCCACCCTGCTCCATCACCAGTGGCACAGTGCAGTGAGGGCTGTNTTCAGGAATAAGAAATAACCCCTGGGACAGTTGTTCTGGCAAAGGGAACACTGTTTGCTGAGCCTGTGCTGAGAAACGGAGAGAGATGTTTTGAAAAAGAGAAACTGTTGGCAGCTTTCCCTTGGGAAAGGAGCTAGCAATGGTTAACAAGCTAAAATTCTCTCAGGCTCAGAAATATCGAACCCACAGAGCAGGGGCTGTAAGGAGCTGCCCAGGGCGTCCCAGTGCAGCCCTAGGCTGGGCCAGCCAGGGGTTCTGGCCTCAGGAGATTGGGGGACCCATCCAGCCACCCCTTCTCCCGGCAGGAGAATGCTCAGGATCCTGCCCTTGGTCTGCAGAGGTGGCTCCGTACTGAGCTGTTGGCAGTTTATCAGACATAATTATGCCAAATTAGCCCCCACATGAGGCTCCAGCTTCAGGCAGGCTTTATGAGCTGGCAGTGAGTCTCTGCTGGGCAGAGGAGCTCAGCCCTTTCCCTCAGATGGCTGCAGAACAATCAGCCTGGTGAGACGCTGTGGTTCAGCACGCAGCTGGAGACAATTTGGGTACAAACGCCTTGGTTTGTGGCTGATTGGGTGCCCTGCCTTGCAGGACTGGTATCAATCCTCATTCAAATCAAAGCCCCTTTCACACATGCTCCAGTGAAGTGGAATTTTGTGCAGAATAAGGTGTTACTAACCCGAGTCTGCACTTCCCAGTGAGGAATGAGCCCTGCCACTGAAACCATTCCTCACCAGTGAACCCTGTTAAACAGCGATTAGCAGAGCTTCCAGCACAGGCAAATGCACACCTGTGACCTTTCCAGCTCTCAGCTGAAGTGGCTTTTAAGATATATTTTTTATATCTCTTCATAGAATACCAAAAAAAAGATTTTTACAGCTCTTCTCATCAGGTCATCTTTTCCCCACTTCTGTGTTTCTGTTTGCTTCTCCTGTCCCTCTTGCTCACAGCTCCTCTGGCACCAGCCTGGGCACCACGAGAGCTGAAGGGAGAGCAGTGGGGAGAGGAACAGGGAGCACAGACACCCTGAAGCTCAGGGCCGTGTGTCCTTGGGAGAGGTCACATCCTCACCTTCCCAGGGAGCTTCGATTCCGGGGCTCCCACCAGGGGAGCAGAACAAGCAGACACACAGATGTGCCAAAACAAGCAGCCAAGGTGGTAAAGCCCTTTGGGAGCTGCTGAGATGTGTGATGGGAATGGCCAAGCACCCGTGTCTGTCTGGGTGACACGACCACCCACGCACCCAGCACAGCCACAGGCTGTTTCATAGGGGTTTGGCTGGTTTGAGCTGACCTGAACTTGTGCTTTTCACACAGTAAATTCCCAGCAGACCTGGCAGAGGGAAGTGGTGTCAGCTCAGGTAGCAGAGTTTTTCTTGGGGATAAGCTCTTACATCAGCTCAGAGAGCTAACAGCTGTAATTATTAGCTTTAAAATTTCTCTAACTTTGAAATGAAAAGAAAGTTTTAGCATAAAGCAGAAATCTCTGTTATAGGTATTGACACAGTCCTCACCCGCATGCGTTGTCATAAACAAGGATATGATAATTAGATATTTTTAACAGACAAAATTATTTTATTTGCTTCCCTGCCAGTTTCCATGAGCCCATCAGTCATCCCCCTCATAGACAAGGTTTCTTATGTTCCCTGACAGGATAAATTATATGGTTCTCATCCAGCAAATCAGCTTTACTGCGCAACATTATCTCTGGCAAAGCGATGGCTGAGGAAATCATAAATTCTGTCCAGGTTTATTAGATCTGTCTTTTATTCACATATTTATTTTATCCCAAGCCGAGGTGCATTTTTTCCATAATTATTAATGACACTCATAGAGGAAAGGCTGTAGCTTTTGGTAAGCCAAATCCAGGGCAGTGATGCTCAGGTGATGATGGACTTTGATCAGAGGCTGCAATGAGGTCTGACTCTGGGAGCTGGTTGAGACCTTCCAGAATCAGAGCTAAGTGTTTTAGAAAATCTAAATTATTGGAATAACTCATTAATTACAGGCTTCCACATTTCCCCTGGTGAGCTCCCTGACAGAACTCCAAAAATGAGCAGTGGGGCAGGAGGGCGATTTCTCCCTGCCAGCCTCCTGGTTATCAGAGGAACTGGAGAATCCCAGCATGGATCACCTCAGACTACCAAATGAAATGAAGGTGTGATGGGATGGGACACTGCAGAACTGCAAATATCACTGAGAGTCGAGGACCTGCTGCAATGTGAAGAGCTTGAAAACGAAATGGAGAAGGAAATGCAGAGCATGGTTGGCATTTAGAGATGATGACCCCCATCACCAGCCCTGGGCTCTCCTGACAGCCCTGGCCAACACCTCCCACCAGATGCCCGCCCTGAGGAAGGAAATGGTGCTTTCCAGGTGTGATATGGTCCTCACGAGAAGCAGAAACCACTGCTGAATTTATTGGCTGTGGGAGCAGCTGGGTGCCAGGGGCTGAGGCATTTTTCACATCACTTGTGTATAATATGGTTGGTGTAATTCCACGTCCTTTTATTCTCCAGGGCTCGTCAAAAGCACTGAGAAATGAGGCTGGAAATGTGGGCTGGGGTGAGTGAGGCTGAGTTATTGTGGAAGTTATTGATTGAAGAGTGGGAGCAATAGCATTAGAGCCTGGATCTCGTTCTATTCTGCTAGTGAGAGGAAACAACATTTTCTTAAACTGTAAGTCGATAAATAATTGTTTGTGAGGTTTTTTTACCTTTTCTGATTATGGTTTTATGTAGCTCTGAGGCATTTTGGGAAGGAGCGCAGCTTTCTTGGCCTGTGGAGCAGTGAAATCCATCATATTATCTGGCTGGTTAATGTGAAAAGGAGGAGCCTGGGTGCCTTAAAGAAAATCAAATCTCTAACCAGCCACAGAGGACAGGAGTGACAGGAACCACAGGCAAAGGCTGGGCCCCATGACCTGCTGATTCTGGTGTCCTCAGCCACTTTCTGCCAGGGCTCTGTGTTGAGCTGCGCTCTCCATCCTCAGAAATGCCGGAGGAGCATCCAAACCAGTATTTAAAAGATCAGAAATTTGTAAGGTGTAGTTTATCCGGCAAATTAAAGTTTTCCTCCACGGAGATTTCTGTGAAGGAAGGGGTAGTTTACTCCTTTGTTCAGTCACATTAAGCTGATGAGTAAAGAGCAGGAGCAGACTGCAGGGTTTTTGTTTTATTCGGCGCTTGCCATTCTGGGCTAGGCTCTGGGGCTGGCAGCCCGGGAGCCACGGGGCTGCTTCTCTGCCATGGCTGCTCTCCTGACACTTTTAAGGAAGCCCTGCTTCTTCCAGAACAAGGGAGTTTAATCTTGTAATTAAATTAAACTTTCACTCTGAGCCAAAAAAAATTGCTTTTCAAGAATGTAACTCAGAAAAGACCCGAATTCTCTTGTTCCATCAGCTCCCCCAAAGTGAACAGTGGAACCGTTTACCGCGATTAAATTAATCACCGAGCAGAAATTTGCGTGTAATCGGCTGCCACCCGAGCAGTCACTAATGATTTTAAACGCTTTACTCTCAGGGTCAGCGATTCCTCACCCTTTCGGGCTGGGATGAAGGGGCTGTCAGGCTCCTTGCAGCGAAATCCCCCTGGTTAAAGAGGGGGAGTTGAGGATTGTCGGGGTTAGGGCAGGTTGGAGCCGTTTAGCAGCGAGGAGCTGGGGATGTGCGGGATGGTGCTGCAGGGCACGGAGGGCTGGGGTTGTCAGGAAAATTAATCCACAAACACCGGAGGTTTATGTCCAAAAAGGAGACAGAGGAGTCCTGTAACTTTATTTGAATAAAGGGAGAGGTCATGGGGCATTCCCCAGGGGGTCTTTCAAATTTTTGGAGGACACAGCCTCCTTTTTATCCCAGTTTCCCAGCTGCATTTCCCTCTCTTTCCACACTGGCTGAGGTACTTGAGAGGTACAGAATTCCCAAATCATCCAATACACACCTCATTCTAATGTATAACAATCCCCCTTCTTCTTTTCCTTGTGCCAATCAGTGGAATTCCTGTGGAATTTATGGTTCTTCCCATTGCTCCTTTCATCTCTCAGTATCCAATTGGATTTATCAGCAGACCTACAGTTTGCAAAGACAGATCTCTCTCCTTCCATTTATCAATCAGTGGAATCCTTCCCATTGTTTCTTTTATCTCTCAGTGCTGGTTTTATCTACCGGCAGACCCAGGGTTTGTTTGGAAAGACAAGTCTCCCTTTTCTTTCAGGGTGAAGGGCACAGAGAGATGAAGGGCACAGAAGGATGAAGGGCACAGAGAGATGAAGGGCACAGAGGGGTGAAGGGCACAGAGGGATGAAGGGCACAGAGAGATGNCCTGGCCATGCTGAGGGGTGCAAGGGAGGCAGGATGGGCCATGCAGGTCCGAGGCAGCAGTTGTTCAGCAGCTCCCCGCAGGGCTGGGGTGGATCCCGCAGGCAGTTCTCCCCCTGGGTTACAGAAGATGCTGTTAGCACGGGCCACACAGCGAGCCCTGCCATCTGCTTTCAAGGAATAATGTCCTCTTGCTCCTTCTAAGTGGCATTGTGGGAGATGAAACCGGTTCTCAGAAACAGGCCCAAGATTTGAACCGACATTCCCTGAGAAAATGAATTCTGCGGCTAATTTCCCAGGGCGCGGGTTGAGCTGAGCGCTCAGTGAATGATCCTAACGCAGCGCCCGGGTGTTCATTAAGCTCCAGCTTCAGCTGCTCTGTTCTTGCCGTGTTCTGACTGCAGAAAACCTTGGCCTTGGAGGCCCAGCGCCCAGAGGGACTGGAGTGGTTATTTGGGAACACACGGACCTGCAGACTGGTTTGCTTTTGTGGGCGCTTTATGCTGTCTGGTCGTTTACCAAGACCACGGGTATTTTTCAGAGAAACCACAAACGTTTTGAGGCAGAGGAGGCAGATGTGGCTCTGCTTGGATTTCCCCTGGGACCTGCCAGCTCCAATGCCTCGGCACAGCTGAGTTCATAGGGAGGTGATGGAGAGGTGATCGTCTCACAGCCAGCCTGGGAGCTACAGAAATAATATCCTCGGGTCTCTCATTACCCATTTGCGTGATTGACAAGAAAAATATTTACTTTAAAGCAAGGAACCAATCATTAAATCTCTGGATAGCAATAGCGAGGAATTAACTCGGCATTAATGGGAATGCAATGTGCTATTACTGTGGGTAGAGAAGTAAGGAGTAAGTCACTAAATAAAGGATGAGAGATGGGTGGAGAGGCTGTACTGAAAGGAAGCAGCTGGATATTGATGCATTTGAAACAGGGAAATCCTTCCGAGCAATTGAGAGAAGTTCAGAGCGAAGGTGTTTCCCAGAGCCCCAAAAGCCACGGTTTGGTCATTTCAGACACATTACTGTGTAGGTTCTCTTAGTCCTGGCTGAACCCTTCACTCGAGTGAAAGGGAACTGGCCGGAGGAGCAGTTGCTTCTGGACCTGGGTATTTGCACCCCGAAAAGTGCCCGCAGAGCGAGCGCAGCTTGCTGCTCTGTCAGGCAAATAATCCTGTATTTCCATCCTAATGCGGTGCTCACCTCGATTCCTCCCCGGAGCCGTCACATCATCATGTTCTCTCATTGTGCCGGAGCACAATCACGGCTCCAGAGGGCTCGGATGGAGCCGCTGGGAGCCGGCTGGGGGATGTTTTTCTCCCGAACAATAGGCGTTGTTAAGGCTTTTGTGTGCAGCTCCCGAACACCGAGCGGGTAATCTTCGCCAAAGGAACGGGGAAATCCATAAAGGCCAATGCAGCCCTGCAGATTGCTTCATTCCCCGAGGGGTGCGGGGTAAATGCCGCCTCCCGGTGACAGACGGGGCACAGACCAGGGGCCCGCGGCCGGAGGAGGGTGTGCGGGGAGAGGGATGCTCAGGGAGGGGATGCTGCGGGAGGAGAAGGCTTGGGGAGGACGAGGCTCACTGCCACTCAGGGCTGGCAACGGCAGAGGCAAGCAGGGAAGTTGTTTAAAAGATCTGCTCTTCCTCTGGGCAGTGAGAGGACCCCAGAGATGCTCTTGGAGCACCTGATGGGGTCTCCTGTCACGGTAGGACACAGAATAGATTGACTCCATAGTTGTCAGAAGAGAAAGAGGGCTTGATTTACAATCCCAACAGTTTCTTTTAGAACACGCTGTGTAAAAAGGTCTATTATTGCTCCATGGCACTGACACTGCTCTGCATTGGTTCAGNAAAAACTACAACATGGATGTTCTTAGGAAGACTGAATTATTAAAAGGTGCTGCCAGGTGATGCCATTTCACTGGGCTGTTTAGGTAACAGGTCAAGAATATAGGTTTGAAATGAAATGCTTGTGGTAAATTTATTAAAAAAATGAGAAAGAGAGAGAAAATTTTGATCAATTTGGTCATTTTGACAGAATTATTTAATAAAAATCAGAAAGTAGTGCAAAGACCAGTTCTTAAGATTTTTTTTTCTGGTGCTTTATATAAGTAGCAGAGAATTTTCTTTCTTTCTGTTTATATTTAGATCACCTCCTGCATCAGAAGTAAAATAATTTTGCTTAATTTTAGAAGCCCCTTAATTTTTTCATTACTTCAGAAGCATTCCTCCCCAGCCCCACGGCCTTCAAGCCCAAGACAGTTGACTAAAGACAAATTAGAGCCCGCGCTTCCTTTGTCTGCTCTAATGAGTGGCTGCCATTACCCTCGCAATGCCTCCAGGATTGTGAGCTCTTAAATGCCTGTTTTCAATAAAGGAAGATATAATTTTAGTTTTGCATGTTTAAAGTTTAATTACACAGTAGCCCCTCTGCAAATCCTCCTTCCCCTTGTTTGCAGGTTGGTGCTTTAAAATAGCTGAGGCGGGGGTGAGCTGTCCCACCTGGGTGACCTGGGGACAGCAGGGGACAACGCTCCTGGCCACGTTCTTCTTTGGGCAGCTGGCTCCCCGAGCCCTTCCTTTCTCGTGGTTTTGATGCCTTAGGATTTTAGCTTTTATATTTTTCAAATCCTCTGCTACATCAGTGCGTGACTCTAAACTCCACATAGAGCGTTAGTCACTGTCTTCAAATTTTGGTCAGGCAAAACAATCCCTCTAGGCCTGAGATCCAAGGACACCCTCTGCCTCAGGCCCTGAAAAGTACAAGGAAAAGTGAACTGGGGAGGAGCAAACTGGGGCTGTCTTCATTACCTGAAGCTGTAATTGGAGAATTAACCCCTGATATGTAAATGGACCAAATTTATAATTGTCTGAAAAACTCTTGACCACCTTCCATTCTGGGTGTACCCCCTGGTGGGACTTTGTCTGCCCTAAACGTACCTGAAGGCCCTTCAATAAATATATCTGCTTTTATTCTCTTAATTCTGTCTGGCCTCTGTTTTTAGGTAAAGCCCGAAAAAGGGAACAGTTTTCAAAGTGTCTGAATGCCAAAACCTTCCCTCCTCGGCTCTTCCCTGACCCTGAGGCACAGCAAAGCCCCCAGCACTGAGAGCTCTTGGCTCAAGAGGGTTTCACACGGCAANATGGTCAGCGAGCTGAAATTCAGACTCAGAAATGTCGAGCCCACATCTTCCCACAAAGCATTTTGCAGACTCTGAATGTGCTGGGTGTTAACAATCCAAAATCCTTTGAAATGATCCTTAGATTCCAATGGTCTTTCTTGAGGCCCAACATTAAGTCTAAAAAGGAGAATGCTTTGAGATTGTAACTGGGATGGGATGGGATGGGATGGGATGGGATGGGATGGGACGGGACGGGNGAGAATTTTCTTTCTTTCTGTTTATATTTAGATCACCTCCTGCATCAGAAGTAAAATAATTTTGCTTAATTTTAGAAGCCCCTTAATTTTTTCATTACTTCAGAAGCATTCCTCCCCAGCCCCACGGCCTTCAAGCCCAAGACAGTTGACTAAAGACAAATTAGAGCCCGCGCTTCCTTTGTCTGCTCTAATGAGTGGCTGCCATTACCCTCGCAATGCCTCCAGGATTGTGAGCTCTTAAATGCCTGTTTTCAATAAAGGAAGATATAATTTTAGTTTTGCATGTTTAAAGTTTAATTACACAGTAGCCCCTCTGCAAATCCTCCTTCCCCTTGTTTGCAGGTTGGTGCTTTAAAATAGCTGAGGCGGGGGTGAGCTGTCCCACCTGGGTGACCTGGGGACAGCAGGGGACAACGCTCCTGGCCACGTTCTTCTTTGGGCATCTTGCTCCCCGAGCCCTTCCTTTCTCGTGGTTTTGATGCCTTAGGATTTTAGCTTTTATATTTTTCAAATCCTCTGCTACATCAGTGCGTGACTCTAAACTCCACATAGAGCGTTAGTCACTGTCTTCAAATTTTGGTCAGGCAAAACAATCCCTCTAGGCCTGAGATCCAAGGACACCCTCTGCCTCAGGCCCTGAAAAGTACAAGGAAAAGTGAACTGGGGAGGAGCAAACTGGGGCTGTCTTCATTACCTGAAGCTGTAATTGGAGAATTAACCCCTGATATGTAAATGGACCAAATTTATAATTGTCTGAAAAACTCTTGACCACCTTCCATTCTGGGTGTACCCCCTGGTGGGACTTTGTCTGCCCTAAACGTACCTGAAGGCCCTTCAATAAATATATCTGCTTTTATTCTCTTAATTCTGTCTGGCCTCTGTTTTTAGGTAAAGCCCGAAAAAGGGAACAGTTTTCAAAGTGTCTGAATGCCAAAACCTTCCCTCCTCGGCTCTTCCCTGACCCTGAGGCACAGCAAAGCCCCCAGCACTGAGAGCTCTTGGCTCAAGAGGGTTTCACACGGCAAACAATCCCCGTTAAAACATGCCAGCACGATGTGTGTTAATAGAAGCAATTTTTATGCCTAAGTCAGTGCATTTTTAACAGTTATTTTTAAAATACTAATGCTTTCCATTAGACAACCTGCAGATCCCTCCTGGATCTTGTATTTCCCACTGGTTGATTGATTCCAGCAATTTCCTTATTACAGTAAACCCGGGACGTCCACGTCGTATTCCCTGCATGTTTGTGACATGAAAAAAGCAACTGTGATTTTAAAAATGATTCTGAGCATTCCTTTATGACCGACCAGCTGCAGTGGAATATTTTAAATCAAAATAATGAGATTTCTACAAGTGGGTTCTCTTCCCTGTGCTTTCAGTGAGAAACAGCAGAGATGCTCACGCCTGCTCTGCCCTCCTGGTAGCTCCTGGGTCCGATTCACTCCCAGAATTTCAGGGAATGCAAATGTGGAGTTACCAGCAGATCCCCCTTCGGCGTGGGCAGCTCTGGGGGCCACGGCTGGTGCAGGGACCTGAGCGGGATTTTCTAGAGCACACTGAGATTCCTCCCACCTACAGTAACGAATTAATAGCAGGAACAGATCCTGGAAACCTTCGGCGCTGTGATCTTCCTCCTCCAGCTGCAGGAGCAATTAAATGTCTGTTAGAAGTGGCAGATCCTTCCGAAGGACCATTTTGCTGGTCACAATAACAGTCGCGTGGAAGGGAGGGAAGGAGAGCCCCCGCCGCTGCTGCTGAGTCACACCACATAATTGCTCTCAGGTCTGAAGCTGACTGGAAAAATCTGAATTTTTTGCCAAGTTCCAGGGGATCAGATCTGTAAGCCCAGGCAGCCCCCAAGGCTCCCAGAAGCTGCAGTGGGCATTACCCAAGGAGCCTGCTGAGCACCCCACTGTCACCCTGATTTTTCAGCCTTCTGTCCGTCTCACAGTTCATAGTTCTTAGGTTTTTCTNCCGTGGTTGTTCTGTACCCACCCCGGGGTGACGGGGAGCAGGGACACGCAGGGACGTGGTGCCTAAGGGCTGTTTGGTCCCCCTGTGCAAGACACTGGGGTGTCACAGGGGGCAGGCACAGAGGGATCGTGGTGCTGCAGGCACAGCTCCGGTGAGGGTGACAGACTCTCAGAGGACTGCAGCCTGAGGCTGAGCCTGGACGTGGGGGAGACGGTGTTCAGGGGAAAATGTTCCTGCTCTTTCTGGGGAATAGCAGGCAGCTGGCAGGAGGAATGGCAGGCTTCTGCAGAAAGACCGGCCAGCCTTCAGAGGTTTCAGATGTTGCTTCTGTCTTTTCTTTCCCTGCAGAAACAGCTCTTCCGCGCAGCAGGATTGCAGCACAAACACAGGCTGCAGCTGGTGTGAGCTGGCCCCTCACTGCCAGAGGGTTCATTGCCCCAGCTGAACCCCCGTCCCCCTGCAGGAGCTCCGCGTGTGCCCAGGTGTCCCTGGTGTGAGCAGGCCTGGCGCGGGCAGCGGGAGGTGTTGTGACCGCTCATCCAGAGGAAAACACTCCTTACAGTGTAAGGCTAAAAACAGGAAACCTCTCTCCCTCTGTGCTGTTGCATTAAGAGCACAGACAGCAAACAGCACATGAACTGCCCTGCTTGCGGCTGCAGGCCACGGGGCAGCAGGAGGGAGGGGAAGGAGCCCAGGCTGCTCCTTGGGCTGGAGAGGCTGAGCTCAGGGCGCTCAGCAGGATGCACCTGCCAGCCTGAGAGCTTCCAAGGGCATCACCTGGAGGCAGCAGCCCCGAGGTCTCATGAATGAGGGGCAGGGTGGCTGCTGGAGCCCCTGTGCTGGCTCTGCCCTCTGGGCTTTTAAATCCAGCTCAGGAAGGGGCAGACAGGGTTGGGTGTGCGAATACCTGGAGCTGTAGGCAAGGCAGGTAATAGAGGTGATTATTTTTATGAACGATGAGCAGGAGCCTTGACTTCCATGGGTGAAAGTGTGCAGTCTGCCAATTCCTCGCAAACCCACCAAATAAATCTGCGTTTTGTACACAACTTAATTTCAACTTCCCAGCTCAAATGTCTGTGTTTACTGCTGGCAGTAAGCACTACCTGTAGTTTCCATACAATGCAGCTCATAATTTTTTCACACCTCTCAGCACAGGTGACAGCTTGCGTGCAGAGTCGGATTCATTCTCACACTGAGCACTAAGTTGCAGTTTTTTAATGCACCACGAATAGCGCATCAAAACAATCCCCCAGACAGGTCATTCCCAATCCCAAAACACCCTCTCCACGTCCAGTGATGCCACAACCAGCCCAGCACTGTGACCTATAATTTCCTCTTGTCCAGGCTCTTTTTTACTGAATCCCAGGAGGCCTTGTTATGCTAATTGTTGTTTTGCACAGAATTAATTTCACCGCGTTGGACTCTAAATGAATCTCCCCAGGCCAT
This sequence comes from Donacobius atricapilla, assembly GCA_013397315.1. Taxonomy (NCBI): domain Eukaryota; kingdom Metazoa; phylum Chordata; class Aves; order Passeriformes; family Mimidae; genus Donacobius; species Donacobius atricapilla. The sequence goes on from WBMY01005857.1 coordinate 117,770, forward strand.
GAGACACCAGCAGGATGGTTCTCTGGCTCCTGTGACCCCATCCACCCCCCTGGTGCCCCTGGATGCTGTCACTGAGCATCACCAAGCATTGCTGTCCCAAGGTGACTTCTCTCTCCCTCTGGGTGCAGGGAGCCAAGGCCAGGGATTCAGGATCCTTGCTGCGAAGTCTTTGAAGCCCCTTAAGCTGTAACATTCTTTGATGTGCCATAATTGCATTTAGTCAAGTTTTAGGTGTATTGTAATGGTATTGATTGTTAATAACAAAGCTGTGGCTGCTTAATGCCAAAAGATGATTCATTTTCAGTGGGAGCAGAAAGTCCGGGGGCAAAGTATTATTTTTTGACATACAGTAATTTCTTCTAGCGGGATGATTTTTCTTTTTTTTTTTTCTTACCAGCTCTGTGTTCTGCAGACCGATGAGTGAGGGGGCTCCTGGGCAGGGTGGGCTGTGTGTTCCTGTGGGACAGGGGGTGCCTGTGGGGCCCCACATGTCCCCAGGGGCCCCTCTGGTGAGCCTGGGCTTTAGCTGGAGCTGGAAAGAGGCTGTAGCCAGGTGGGGGCCGGCGTCCTCCCAGGCAACCAGCAAGAGGATGTGAGGAAACAGCCTCAAGCTGCTCCGGAGGACATTCAGGTTGGACATTCTGAGGATTTTTTTATGTAAATGGTGGTCAGGCATTGGAAGGGGCTGCTCAGGGAGGTTGGGAGTCCCTGTCCTTGGAGGTGTCCGAGGAACAACTGGACTTGGCACTCAGTGCTCTGGGCTGGGGGACAAGGGGGGGGTTAGTCAAAGCTTGGACTTGATGGTCTTGGAGATCTTTTCCAGCCTCAGAGATTCTGGGATCCTGTGAATGGGAAAACGCTGCAGAACACTGATGGGCCTGCCAGTCTGGGGGCTGTGGGAATGGGGAGGAGAGCTGCTCCCTCCTGGAAAGGGCCTTTGCACATTTGGTGGAAAGCCCCAGGAAGCGGCAGGGGCAGCCCTGGGAACGGCAGCCAGGTCGGGATGTCGGGATGTCGGGATGTCGGGATGTCGGGATGTGGAGCAGCTTTCAGCCCCCTTTCAGCTCCCAGATGAACTCAGGGCCACACTGTACGTCCACAGTGAGGCGTGATGAGCGAGGCCTTGTGGGGACTTGTCACGTAAATAATAGAGATGAAAACCCAGTAGTTTCCCCATTCTGAAATTCCCCATGCACGTCCCCTTTTATTGGTTAATCCTCACAGTTAACAAAATAGAAGTTTCTGATTAGCTTTTAACGCCCAGATTACTTGCGTGCAATGCAAAGTGTATTAAAATGTAGTATACTTTTTAAAATTAGATTTTTTTGGTGATAATCCATTCAGCTGTAAATGCATTTCAGTCACACTGGGAAGATGAAAGAGCCTGAGCCACCGCATTACTGTAAGTAATCAGGCTGGAGGCTAAGGGGGGCTTTCTTTTAGCTGACAAATGGAAGGAATAAATAACCTGGACACTAAAAGTTGCATTAGGCAAATAAACATTTCCACAAGAATTATGCGTGACATTCAAGGGAAGGCAAATAAACCTTGACTTATGGAAAGCTATCAAACCTCTCAGAGAATTAAATAACAGGGAATCATTATGTAGCATTTGCAGCAGCTATTGGAGGCTGTCTTTTCTTTGGTTACTACTGAAATTCGGGGTGTTTGTAACCGTGGTTAGCTGGTACCTGGTTCTGAGCAGAATGAATCATTTGGTTTCAACCGAAACACTTCTTATTTATGAGAAAGGTGGTTTCCTGTACCTCTGCCTCTCTGTGGTGTTGGTGCCGGGAACAACCTGTCCCTGTGGGACCATTTCAGGTGTGATGGAGATTTTCCTGCAGGGTTTGGCACACAGGCAGGGCTGATGGCAACAACAGTGCCAGTGCTCAGCCCTGCTCTGGCATGGGAACAGCTCCACTAGGGATGGCAGGGGCAGAGTGGGGTGAAAACATCTTCAGCTTGGAACTAAACCCCGCGTCTGAGACCAGCGCGTGGAGCTGTGCCAGAGGTGCAGCAGCCAACAGGGCATAAAGAGCACCAGCACTGCAGCCAAGCAGCCGCTGCGGCTCTAAGGCAAAACCCTCGTTCCCACTATGCTCAAACTTTTCTTCAAACGCCCCTGGTGTAAAACCTTGGTAAACCTACATGTAAAACCTTGGTAGAGGAGGCAGGAGGTTGGGCAGGTACAGGGGAGGTTGGGCAGGTGNGGGGCGCTTGGGCAGATGCAGCAGGAGGTGGGGCAGGTGCAGGGGAGGTTGGGCAGGTGAAGCAGGAGGTTGGGCAGGTGCAGGGGAGGTTGGGCAGGTAAAGCAGGAGGTTGGCCATGAAGCAGGAGGTTTGCCACACTGCAAGTCCGCAGGGTCTTGTGAAGAGCACTCCATCACTTTTCACACTTGATCCAAGAGCCGGTGCAGTTGATGCTTTAACCAGCCCGTTCTGGGGCTGTTTTTCAGTATCTGAGTCCTTCCTAGTTAAGCAGCCCCAGCTCCCACCAGGGCACCCCCTCAGGATCCAGCAGGTCCTGCTACAACACCTTGTCAGCACCTCCTGAGTAGCAAAGACTTGTTTGAAGGCCTGGGTTTGTTGTTTTCATCTGTTCCGTGGCTCCACTATTTAGAAGAAAAACTCCTTGCGGAATTCAGATTATAAGAAGTTAATCAAATACCTTGGACGTGATGGCAACACCCAGTGCCCTGAGCCCTCCTGGGGTCAGCCACGGCTGAAGGCCTCAGGAATGTTTGGTTCCAGCTGCAAACACTCTGGTTTTCAATGTAGCTGATGATACTTGTGGTTGGTTATGCATCGTGTCTGCTGCACCACGCACGCTGGGCAGTTTCTCTCAGCAGCAGCCACAGCATTTTGCCAGTTCCCGAATGCCACTTTTCTCTGAGTGCGCTTTCTATTTACTCATCCAGTGAAGCATACTGGGATCAAAACCATATTCTGAGAAGTAATTGATATCATCAGCTGCACAGAGCTCTGTGTCTGTGATAGCAGTGAGGAGCAGGAAGTGCAGCAGGTTCAGTGAACGGGAGTTTAGCCCCCAGCAGGGACGTGTCAGAATTCCCTCTCCACTGCCTTGTCCTGTGGATGATTTTGCCTCTGGCATCTCCAGGTGGCATCAGTGCCCTCCAGCCTGTTGGTGTGATGAAGGAAATCATCCCCTCCTGGGAAGGAGACCGCTCTTTGGGTTTCCAGCATCCCTGAGCTCCAGCCCTGGGCACGGCATCCCGAGGCATTGGCACGCAGCCCCTTTTCCCTGCTTCCCTCCCCTGGGGCGTGGGCACAAATCCTCTGTGCCTTGGCACAGCAGCAGCCCTGGCAGCCCTGCACAGGCTGTGGGTGCAGAGGAGTGGCCACAGGGAAAGGTGTCCTGCCAATGCTCAGGGCCAGCGTGGCACAAGCAGCCCTGCTGCCCTGGGGGGGCTCATCCCTCTGCTGGCGCCCCCAGTGCTGGGATACTCTGGAAAAGCACCTGATGATGTGCTTCACTCCTCACACTGGCGGCAAGTGACCAAACCGAGGCAGTGCTGGGTTCCCTGATACAAAACAAAGCAGAACGTGGGAGCAGCAGCCTCCCGGGCAGCCTGAATCCCGGCAGCCTGAATCCCGGCAGCATCCCGGCAGCATCCGGCATCCCTGCAGTGTCCAGTGCCCCGGCAACACCCAGCCCCAGGGAGATGGGATCTCAGGGACGCTGCAGGCTTATGCCAGGGCCTCCCCTGGCCTGGCAGTGGGGAAAGAATGAGATGTTCATTGAGAACCTCATGGATAGGAGGGAGCAAATGTTACAAGCAGCTGCTGCAGAGCTGTCACCTTTCCCTTCTCCTTGCCGCAGCCCCAGCCCGGCCGTGTCTGAAGCTAAGACTCCTTCCTCTCCAGAAGGTGCCTGGGAGAGGGCAGAGGTCGGCGGTGAGGGTATTTAAAGTGCTCTCTTGGTTTTGAAATACTGCAGGGGAGCAGCAGGGGATGGAGCAGAGCTGCAGGATGAAAGGAGGGGGCTGCTGCTCTGAGCTGTCCTTGAGCACGGCAGGCTCAGGCTCCTGGACATCTTCCCTTGACTCCACAGGGTTGTGCTCCTGCTCTGCTTTGCCAGGACCCCAGCAGTGTGGTACAGCTGCTGGCTATTTATTTTTCCCCGTGTGTGGGGTGAAGAGGTTCTGTGCCACGGAACGTGGCTCTGGAGATCACTTTAAATTAATCAATTAGGGAAAAACGAGCTGTGTGATGTAAAATGTCCTTGCTCCGTGCGAGTCTTTTGAACTATTAGTTCTCTCGAGGAGATTAATTATGAGCGTACAGAGCTAATGCCCTCTTAATGGAATCAGTTATTCAGTTTAAGGAGTCCTGGGTACTGAGCACGCAGGCATTAGATATTCATTGTGTAAGTTCCAGATCAAACAGGAGAGGATCAAGCTGATCAGGGCTCTTTACTCTGAGCCACACGTGCTGATCTGAGGCGAGTCACAGACTGGGAGTTGCTTTAATTGTCTCCTCTGTATGTAATCCCAGAAACTGGCTTTTAACCTGCAGTAAAAGGGCTATTTACAAAGTGCATACATTTGCATCTCAACTACCTCTCCTCAGCTTACTGAAACTTGGAGATGAGCTCTCGGCTTCTCCCGGCTGCTGAGTTGCAGAAATATCCCTCCCCACATCCTGCACGGCTTTCTCTGCTTCTCATTCTGACCTGAATTATCCATTTTTAGTGTCTGTGATTTTAGGTGCCCATTTTAAGGTAGCAAAGGCCTGAGCTCACATGGCTCCCAGCAGCCTCGTTAGTAATTGGAACAATTAAGGATGCGATGTGCAGACACTCCAAATTGCGACACCAAGAGCAAATTCACTTATTCAGCAGCAAATTGCAAATGGGGAATTGAAAGCAGCAGTCTTTGAGAGAATCCTAGAGGAAAGGAGAGGATCTTTCCAGAACACCTGAAGTCCCTCTAGGACTCTTTCAGAAAGGCATCTTTGGGGCAAAAAGGGTTTATTCGCTGGGGTGAGGATGTGAGAGGCCAAGAAGGGCTGTGAGCCTGGCAATCTGATGGGAGTGCCATGTTATTTTACTAGATTCAACCCAGAAAGCTTGTCTGCAGTCTGCCCCCAAACACAGGCTTCCCAGAGAGGCAACACCTATTTTTTTGTAGGCCAGTCTATCAGATGTATCAGTTATGGATCTGACTGGTGGTGCAGCTTTCTCTCTATGGCAGCCAGATCCATCTCCAGTGTCATTCTTTTTCCATGGTAGAAACAAAACATTTGCTAAACTGAAGAACATTCATTAGCACACAATGGAAACGACCCAGTATTTTGGTTTCCCACTTGTCTAATTAGTTTTTGCAGATTAGCAAGCAGAACAGCTGAACAATCAATTGGACATATTAATCAGGCCTATTTTGGAAGCTTTAAATAGAGAATATGTTTAGTCTCTTCTTTCATTTAGGATATAATGGCTGGTAAATGGACACACAGAGCATAAATTACACCCTCTAACAAGATGAGAGGAGAAAATGGGGAAGTTGAAATACAGAAAGCTGGAGCATTTTTTGTCAACTCATTGAGTTGCAACCCCTCGAGCTGATGAGCAAGGGGGATGCTGAGCCCCAGCCCCACCACACGCCCCAGCCCCATCCTCTCTCTTTCCTTTTGGACCCACTGGTGAGGGATGTTCTGATGGACCATCCAAGAGCTCCATCTCCCTCCCCGGACATGTGACAAGTGGCAGGGAAAAGACTCAGCAGGGAACAAGAGATACCGGATGGGATGGGATGGGATGGGATGGGATGGGATGGGATGGGATGGGATGGGATGGGATGGGATGGGAGGTCTGAAAAACCATACCAGGAACAGCTCCTGGCAGAAACATCGCAGCCAGTGCCTCTAGCTCTGCACAGGAATGAATTTCCATGTGGGATCCCAGCTAGAGCTACTCCCATCTTCTTCCTTAGAGGCTGGCAGCCATGGCTTACATTTCTTTGATGCATTTCTTAGAAAAAAGGAACTGTATCCAGCTGGGATGGCTGGCAGGTACAAGTGGGGAGGAGGTTTGAGATGCTTTGTTCTTCAGGTGGTCATGACACTGGCAGAAACTTCTCTAAGCAACAGAATGGCTGAGCAGGGTGGCCTGATGGTCATTGTGCGGCTCAAAGTTAAACTTGAGAGTGAGGTGCCGGACTTAGGCGGGAGGGAGGGGAAGCAGACGGTGTCTGTGTGCCCACAACTGCTGGGAGAGCTCCGGCTATCAAAGGAACAAGGTCAGATGAGAGAGAAATCTTTTGTACCTGGAAACCTCTGCTATCAGATCCCGAACGCTGGGGCTGACTCATACGTGAGCAGTGCTGCTGTCTGTAGGTGTGAGGCAGACGCAGAGTTACGTTTGATACATTATTCCTATTTGCAAAGGTTCAATAAAAAATGTGTGGGTTGTTGCAAATTATTTCTCCCATCCTTCTTGCAATGAAGTTAACAGCTGAGCGCATTCAAATGCATCAGTTGTATAAATTCGTAGGGCATTTTCATGTTTCAATCTAGTTATGTATTTCTAGTTGACCAAACATGTTCAAATTACCATTAACTGCAATCCTATCACTTGGTTCACTGAGCAGAAAGGCAATATCTGTGTTTTAACCCCTGCAGAGCTGAGGCTGGAGACAGAGAGGAAAGAGGAGAAGGAGAAAGGGGGGGACACAGGTCTGATCTCCCTCCCAGCACAGTGAACTCACGTTTTGAGACCCGCCCGACTCACCGGGGCTGCTCACCTTGTCCCGTGCCAGTGGTGACCTGTGACACGGCGCGAGCCCGTCCCTCCCCTGGCCCCACAGGGACTTTGCTCCCACTTCAGTGGATCCATCCCCCATCCCTGCTGTGGGGATCCTGTGATGCCTTAAGTTTTATCTTTCCTGTATTTCAGACTCTGTGCTGCCCAGGGGTGCAGCTCTGAGCTCACACTCAGCGTCACTCAGCTCTGCACACAGCAGGGACACAAAACAAATCCTTCTCCTGATGGAGAACAAGGACAACTGGTACAAGTTTTTGGGCCCAAAAGCACAAACAAAGGTGGGCTGAAGGGAGGAACAAGAAGGATGGGACTTCGTAACCTGAAGCTGTAATTGGACAATTAAACCCCAATATGCAAATGGACCAAAACTTATAAAAGTGTGAGATGTTGTGACCAGTCGTCCATTTTGTGACCATTTTGGGTCCACCTTAGGTGTAGCCCTGGTCAGGCTCTTGTCCTGCCCTAGGTGTATCCTAAAAGGCCTTTTAATAAATTCCTTTAAAAGGGAATTGAGGCAGAATTTCCTGGGTGGGAAGGGCTGCTGAGGTGGTCTGTGCCCCGAGGGCCCCAGGCAGGGCAGACCTTCAGCAGGTTTGATGCCATTTTGGGCTACCTAAAAACAGAGGCCGGACAAAATTAAGGGAATAAAAAGCAGTTCTATTTATTGAAGGGTCTTCAGGTACATTTCAGGCAGACAAAGTCCCACAGGGACTACACCCAAAACCGGACAGTGGTCGTGGGTTTTACACTTTTATCAGTTTGGTCCATTTGCATATTGGGGGTTCATCTTCCAATCACAGCTTCAGGTAATTAAGTAATTTACTCCAAGTTTGCTCCCCCCAACTCACTTTTGTTTCCATCTCTCAGGCCTGAGGCAGTGAGGTGTCCTTGATTGCCAGGCCTGGAGAGGAATTGCTGTGTCTGACCAAAATGGGGAAGCAGCAGCTCACACTGTGTGTGGAGTTTGGAGTTACACACTAAAGAGCTCCAGGATTACAAATACATAAAAAATACAAATGCTGAAATCCCAAGGCAGCAGCTGGCCATGTCCAGCTCCAGTGATGAGGGGACACATTTCCCTGTATTCCCTTGGCTGTGGCAGCTGCCTGGATCCCTGCCTGGCTGGTGAAGGGCTGTAAGTGCTTTTATGACTGGCCTCGTTTCCCTTCGTCCTTCCAAGGGGTCTCACTGCACTGCTGGGTGCTCCATGAATTATTTAATGTCCCACTTAGGTTTTTAAAGCTGCTGCATCCCGCACGAGCTAAGCTTAAATGAGGCTCTCCATGAATAAATGCCTCTGCAGAGCCGGGGCTGACCATCAGACTGGTTTAACCCTCCCCTCTGCCATCCTGCGGTGTTGTCCTTGTTCTCCAGCACCCCGATGGACCAGACCAACACCAAATATTTAACCTGCCTGTACCCCCACATCAGCAGAGCATGTCAGGCTCCTCACTGGGAATGTCCCTCACTGGGGTGAACCTGTGGCAGTACCATGAACTAAATTTGAGCACAGATTATGGTGCAAGAATCTGATGTTGCCTCCCCTGGTGCTGCAGCAGCACCAGCCTGACCCATGTACACGTTTCCCAGGGCTGGAATCCAAGTGTTGGCACTGGTGGAGCAGCTGTGGTGATGTGCAATCAGCCTGTGACACAGAATGGACATTCCTGGCTCTTTCTAAGCCTCACAAGGGAAAGGAAAAGAAAGATAAATGGATGGAAATGAATGTTAAAATCTCAGCATGTAGCACAATGGAGATCTGTCTGAATACTGCTGCAAGGAAAATGAGACATGGTCTGAAGTCAGCATGAATGATACTGGAATTACCTTAAAAATTCACCATATTTTAATGACTGCGATGCAGGAGAAGTGTTTTTCACCTGCAGTTTGGCACTGCTGCCCTGCTCTGCAGGAGCAGCTCAGCTCCGTTACTGGTAGTCCATGGGGCATCAATCATTCCAGCGAGCAATTTCTGGGAAATTATCAGTCAAAATTCTCTTTTCATTGATAATGCCATTTGATGCCAAGCAGAAGTGGTCTGCTCCAGCTCGGCCAGGGCTCCCTCAACGCAAAACAAAGCCCATTCTTGCAGCGTGGGCATGAGGAACGTGCAGTGTCTCTGGCAGAAGAGATGGGGGGGAGCCAGGCGGGGGACAGGAGGGAGATCCCTGGGTTGCTGAGGGAGACGCTGGGAGATCTGTGCCTGGGAATGCTGATGACACTGAAGATGAGAGCACAGGTGAGGCAAGGCAGAGCAGACTCACTCGTGTTCCTGAATCCCTCACAAAGGCTTGGGGTGTGGGAATTATCAGCAGCCAGGAGCAGGCAGCAGTAACCGATAACAGCCCCGACTACTGCATGTGTCAGCTCAGGACTTGAAAAGCTGGAGCAATAAAAAATAGATAAAGGAACCATTCCAGGCTGCTGCAAGCCCCCTAAATTGCACTCCTGACTTTTAACACCCATCTGCCTGGTGCCAAAAAATCAATTTCGTGCAGGTGGTGACAGGACGTGAGTGTGGAGGAGCTGGCCCTGGCCGCCGCTTGCGGCTCAGCCCTGCCAGGACACCACGGCCTGGGAGGGCACAGCACTGCCAGCTCTGGGGGCACAGCGGGGCTGCCAAGGGGGCAGGTCAGAGCTGCCAAGCCGCTGGAGTCAGGCCAGCCCCACAGCTTGTTCCAGCTCCTTTGGAGGAGCAGGAGCAGGCTGATGAGCCCTGGAACAAAACCCATTGTTTGGTGTTAGATTTAACCTAGGGTCAGCTGGAAGCTTTCCTGCACCTGGCTGAGGCTCTGCAGCTTGAAAGATGCTCATCAGAAAGTATTTCACCTTGATGATATTCTCTTGTCTCTCTTCTGGCAACCAGCTAAGACACACCATTATGGTTATTTTGAGAAGTCAGTTTAGCACAGGCTTTTCTCTCACTTGCTGTATCCCTCCCACGAGACGCTGCCTGCCTCGCAGGGACCAGGCTCAGACTCCTCATGTATTAGTCATTACCCAGGAAGAAGCTATAAATCTAATGAACATGCCAATGTTTCTTCCAGGTACCAGTAGGTACTTTCAGAAAAATTAATTCTCCGTAAAAATCAGATCAAATAAATAATGTTCCCCTGGAATGTCTGATACAATTCATCATTTCAGAGCTTAAGACTGGGGAGGATCACTGGATGGTGTCTCTCAGCTCGTTTGTAATGTGGGCCATCACAGCACAGTGTGTCTGCCAGGCTGTGGCTGACTAAAGCCAGGTGGGGTTGGGTTGGGGTGGGCTCCTCTCCCGGCCACGGAGAGCACACCCCTCCCTGGCACAACATTCATCTGCTGTAGGGACGTCTGTCTCCTTCCTGCCTGATGTGAACATTTCCTCTAATCCTCCTTCCATCTGTCCACTTGTTTTGCAGGTGCTGCCC
>WBMY01005880.1:0-34309 GCA_013397315.1 Donacobius atricapilla
AATTAGGTTAAAAATTAAACCCATCCTCTTCCTGGCCTTCCCAGGTGGGTCCCGGTGTCTCTGGAGCACCACGCCGGGACATGCCCGGATCTGGCACCTCATCCCCATCTCTCCTTTTTCCTGCCAGGAAAGAGGGTGGGTTTAATTTTTAACCTAATTATTATTAATTAGCAAATTTAAAAATATATTGGTATAAAAAGTAATATTTTTTTTTTATTTTTCACTTTAATTTTTGACTCCAAGGCTTTCCTTTGGGGCCAAGTGTCAGGGTTTTGTGTCAGTGGTTGAGCTTTTCCCATCTCCATCTCCCCTTTTTCCTGCCAGGGAAGAGGATGTGTTTAATTTTTAACCTAATTATTAGTTTTTTTGTGGTGGTGCTGATGGTGCTGGTGTTGGTTATGATTGTTTTGGCCCCACTCCCATGGCCAGATTGGGTCCGTGGCTGTGACTCGGTGCCAAGAGTGGAAATTTGGAGCAGAACTGGAGAAGTCTGGGGGCAAATGTTCGGGATTTGAGGGACAAGGTTGAGCTCAGGGCAAGAACAGTCCTGATTTGGGGCCAAGGGTTGGGATTTGGGGCCAAAGAAGCCCAAGGTTTAGACAAAAGGGTCAGCCATTGGGTCAAGGCTTGGAGGGAAGCTTTGGGGACAGGTGGGGACCCCAGCTTTTGTACCAGGGGGACAAAGCACCGTAACCAGAGTGGCTGTGTATAAGCAGAAAGGCTCTGGCTAAAAGCAGTTCATGCTTTTCCCACTTCAGGGATGGGGGATTAAAGCTGAGACTTCTTTTGCTTCGATTTGGAGTCCAAATTCTAATTTAGCCATTTTTGTCTGGCGGCGCTGCAAATATAGCAGCTGGCCTGCAGAAGAAACAGGCAAAAAAATGCTTGGGCTGCAAAACGAAAGGGCAGACAACATTCAGTGACTCAGAAAATGGCCCAAAGATGAACGCAGGCTCCTGGGAAATGAAACTTTTGGATTCCTAAAAGCAGATCTGGGCTCACTCAGATGTTTCTTGAACTAAAGCAAAAAATATCAGAGAATGGTCCCCACTTGAGATTTCTAATAAATTAAAACCCTCAGCAGCTTTCCTTGGTGTGTTTTGTGTGAAGGCGCATCCCTTCAGATCGCCCTTCTCAAGCCAAATCACAGGGCTGGAAAAGCCAAGGCTGGATTTTGTCCCTGGTGCTGTTCCCTGGCCACCCTTCCCACCTCCGACACTGCAGCAGTGAAAATAAGGCAGGAGAAGCGCAGGAAAAGGTGCAAATCAGAAATGTGTTACGGGACTTAAGTGTTACTGAAAGAGGGACCTTACTGGTGCTGGGTGTGCAGGCTCTTTCACACTCTCACTGGTCCCAGGATGGAATTCAAGGGAAGGAGGATGGAGGCAGTGGAACCAGCAGGAAGGTTGGTTTAGTGCAATATTCCCGCAACAACTGGTTTAGCACAAAATTCCCAAGTTGTGTAATGACTACTGCATTGCTTTCAGGAGGGAGAGGAAGAAGGATGTGACCTGAAGGACAAATTACAGTGGAAAGTTTTGATGAATAAATGTCTTAGAGGTCCGTGCCTGGAGATGGGGATTTTGCAGAACAACCCTCAGAGAAACTGAAATATACACTACAATTTTGTCAGAATAAAAATATGACAAAGTTTTCCTCTACAGCAAAACCCACTGCACATTTCTAATGAGGCAGCTGATAAATTTTAGGGGGGATTTAAAACTCGGAGGAAGCCCTGCTGATGGCACACAGGAAAGAAAACCCCTCAGACAAAAGTGACAGAAGTAGCTTTCACTGAAAACAAATATACACAGAATGCTGGAGTCAGGGAAAAGCCAGGCTGGCAAAGATCGTCTAAATCTGATGATCTGCAGCCACACTGGGGACTGTTAAACCTCAGACTCTTCCCGGGGAGGCATGGTCTCCTCCAGAAACATCTCACACTGAGTGCTGTGCAGAATCCATATGTACTTCTCCCGACCATCTTTTGTGAAACGTTTTTGAATAACCAAAGCTTTCCCAAATCCACAGAGCAGAGCATGAGATCCAAAAAGCAGCCTGGAATCTGCTTACTGATCAAACCCCAAGCATCTCTTCCCAATCTCTAACAGAAGTTTTTCTCCCCTGTTCTTAAAAGGAGACAGGCATTGATGTTCCTTCAGTGATTCGTGTTAGAAATGTTTTGAAAAAAAGCATACAGCTAAATTGCCTCAAAATTTCAGTGGGAACTTAAACCTTTTGTGATATGAGATAATTCCTTTAATTATGTTTGCCTGGAGCTTTACATGTGTAAGAAGTTCAGTGCGAATCACTGAGTAACAAAAGAGTTTCAGAGAGCACAAAGTAAAAGGTCTATAATCCAGCAGCTCTGCTCTAGCTGCTTTCCCCTGTGCTACCTTTATGATTAGTATCAAAAATTACTAATAATATTAAAGAGCAACATCCTGGAATTAAACTTTCTTATCTAGAAAGCACTTCAGCACTTGCAGAACTTGAGCACTGGTGGAGTAACCACACAGAAAAGCCATCCTGAACTGAGCCACGAGGTTCCCTAAGGGCCAGGGCCAGCAGAGCTGCCTCTGGCGCTGCTGCTCTTGTCCAAGCATGGTGAGCTGGAGATGTAAAACTCCGAGGGATACGGTCTGGAATGTGCAATGTTGGAGTGTCTGTTCAATGTAGGGCACTGAGGCAGGGTCAGGGGGAGCTCAGGGCTCTGTGAGCCAGTCTGGCACTTCCTGAGCTGTGCCAGTGCCTCCTGACCCAGCAGATTCTGGTTCCAATGCCTCCTGACCTGGCAGATCCTGGTTCCAGTGCCTCCTGACCCGGCAGATCCTGGTTCCAGAACCTCCTGACCTGGCAGATCCTGGTTCCAATGCCTCCAGACCACAGAGATCCTGGTTCCAGTGTCTCCAGACCCGGCAGATCCTGGTTCCAGAACCTCCAGACCCGGCAGATCCTGGTTCCAGAACCTCCTGACCCNTGGTGCCAGTGCCTCCAGACCACAGAGATCCTGGTTCCAGTGTCTCCAGACCCGGCAGATCCTGGTTCCAGAGCCTCCAGACCCGGCAGATCCTGGTTCCAGAACCTCCTGACCCGGCAGATCCTGGTTCCAATGCCTCCAGACCAGCAGGTCCCAGTTTCAGCACAGATGTCCCATCACACACGGGCAGAGGGGAAGGCTGTGGATTTGCAGATGCTGCAGCCGGGGCTGGCAGAGGTGTCTGCCCACGGGTGGTCTCACAAGCTGTGACTTGGATTTATGGCCCCTGAGCTGCAGGTGAGGCCCCAGGTGCCGGAGCTCAGCACACAGAGGAGCTGATGAGCAAACTAGGATTGAAATCCCCAGCAGGGATCAGAGCCAGAGCAAGAAAAAATAACGAAACAGACAGAAAAAGCAGTAAAAATAGACGTGCCACAATAAAAGCAAAGAGTCCAGAACTCAGGGGGTGAACGAATTCTCATTCCAGAACTCGGTGCTGATGTGATTTTATCCAAGCTGCATTCAGGATGTGCTGAGCTCCCCCAAATCTGGAGCTATGGAATTCCATTTTAGCATTAGCCCTGACTCACTTGGGACCGCAGCTACCTTGACTGTAATTGTTACTATATTAGCAAGCAAATATTAAGTTAATATAAATGAAACAGTCTACCATAATTTGGCTTAATTATTCAGAGAGAAGTCTAGCATAGAAGATAAATAGCTTTAAAATTGCTAAATAATTTGACTCCCCATATAATTGCCTGTGCAATTTGTGTTAATTGCATGTCAAGTACAGGTTTTCAAATATTAATCAATGCTTATTTATATTATTAATTAACATTCTTACATTACATTTAAATAATCTTGCAATGGCACAGTTACCAAAAGACAAATTTCTATTCCTGTTTTTTTTTGTTGTTTTTTTCTCTCTCCCAATCTGTAAAAAGTCTTTCAATCCCACCCCTGAGTCACATATCCCTGCTAAGATCTAGATGATTTCTCTCAATATTTTCTCTTTCACTGAGATTTGCCACTGTGACCTCTGCATTAGGAATCACTTTCTGGATGAAAGAAGCTGGGCAAGACTCCCTGTGAAAGCCTTCAGTGCCCTGAGGAGGGGAGTGTGGGGAATATTGCAAAACTTCCTCATTTATCCAATGGCAGCTTTTCCTTGCCATCCTCCTCGAGCTCCCCATGGCCTTGTTCAGCTGGGGAAGTACAAATCAATAATAAATCCCAGTCAGATTTTACCCGTTATTGGAGAACATGAAATTACCGAAGATGTTTCAAATAAAAAATTGGAGGCACAGCACAATAACTGCCTTAGAAACGAGGATTCACCCCCCCAGTGCTCTGTGCATGGCTGAAAACACCGAGTTCTTTATGATATCCCAAAATGCTGGGAGAAAACTCTCCCTTATGCCTGTCTCAAAGACCACCCCCCAGTTTTTGGAGATTTTGTTGCTTGGATTCCTCTCCCTGCTCTGTGTCTAATCACAAAAGCTGAGAAAAAAATCAGTGGATTGAATCAGTAAAACCTACAGCTATGGGGTGGCTCTAAAGGGACTTTTTTCCTCTTCTCTCAAAGGCAGAGGTGTATAAGCTCCTTATTTTTTGCCCTTTTAGGGTGTAAAAGGGGGCTCCCTCATTGGCTCCATGATAATCTTCCAATCCTTTGCTGAAATAAGAAATCCTGTTTGCTCTATTTGTCAAGGCTCTGCTGCTCTCAACCGCCGGAGAGCTTCTTAGAACTTATTTTCTTATTTCTTATTCCTTTTTTTTTTTTTATCTTTTCCCATGCAGCAGGGAGGATTTTCCACCCAAGTCTGTGACCTAAACGTTTTGCAACAGATTAACCTCCCAAAAATATTTAGAAATAAACCAGCACAGTCTTAAATAGAGGAGATAAAAGGAAATGGAATAATGGATTCAGTTTCTGAAGGTCACATAATTGTTATTTTCTAAAAAACTAAAGTGGTGTTATTTCATAAGAAGCACAATGCCTTTGCTGTCAAGGTTAGGAGTCTTAGAAATGCATGAGGAATACAAATTCTTATCTTTCTATTTCAAAGGCAATTCATTATATCCCTCATTAACGGAAAACAGCAATGCAAAAACATTAGGAAAATTAATAAATAGTAATTAGGTACATTGAACAATCTGTGTCCTTTTGGCTGAAAATGAAGAGCTTTATATTCCTTAAACGCTGTGATTTGAAACATTCTGGCTTTCCTAATATCTGGGATGCTCTTTTATAATGGAAATGAATTGTTTCATTTGATGTAGTTTGGAGTAAATAAAATCCTGCTGCATGATTTGGCTGGGATTTGCAGAGAGCTCAGTGCTGTCTGTAAGGGACTGATGTGCAGAAGTTCCTGTGCCACTGCTGAGTGCTGAGTCTGAGAGTAAAAATCTGAATTTCCACCATTTTTACCCTCATGCACATTTTAAAGTCTTTTATCACCCAGGTCAATGAGGAAATGCACTGGGATAGTGCGCTTTTGCACGCTTTAAATATGCATTAAGAGTGTCTCTTCTTGTTCCTAACAACCCATTATTTTAATCACAGCCAAACCCTGCTAAATATCTTAAAAGGGGAAAAAGAGGCATCTCTGGTTATGTGTTAAAAATGCTCTCCTCAAAAACTTCCCTCCAAGCAACAAATAAGTGAGCAAGGTACACAGCTGGAAAAAGAAGTGTTCTCTGGGTGTGTGCATTAAACGCACTGAAGATCATAATCTGAATTTCTCGTTTCTGCTATGAGCTCTAAAATCAGTTGTACATAAAATATTGATAAATGAACTCCTGATGCTCATTAAGAAGATGCAATGGATGCATGACTCTTGAATATAATAAGTTTATGCCAATAATATATTATATATCTATATCTATGTCTATCTATATCTATATCTATATCTGTATCTATATCTATATCATCTGTATCTATCTATATCTATGTCTATATTTATATCTATATCTANAGATATGATCTAATGCCATATTCAGTCATTAAGGGAAATAAGGAGCTCTGTGTGATGTGTTATAAATTATAGAACCGCAGGATGGTTTGGGTTGAGAGGGACCTTAAAGCTCATCTCATTCCACCCCCTGCCATGGCAGGGACACCTCCCACTGTCCCAGGCTGCTCCAACCCTGTCCAACCTGGCCTTGGGCACTGCCAGGGATCCAGGGGCAGCCACAGCTCCTCTGGAAAACCCATTCCAGTGACTCGCTGCCCTCAGAGTAAAGATTTTTTTCCTCATTTTCAATTTAATTCTGCTATCTTTCATTTTGAACTCATCCCCCCCCCGTCCTGTCACTACATGCCCTTGTAAATGTTTCCTGCATTGATATTTTGCTGTATTTTAAGGGGTCCCTTCTGGCCAAGGGAGGATTTTTACCTCCTCATAGGCCAAGGAGAGGGTTTTTCTTGCCACAGCAGAGGCAGCAAGGAAAAAATTCCTCACCAGTGCTCGGCAATGCTCATCTCTTCTCAGAAATTGGAGGCTCCACCCAAAGCTCACTGAAATCTTGAAGGATTGTATAGAAATATGTCTGGATCATGGAAATATTTATGGTTGAAGCTGTAAAGAGAAGATCAAGAGGAACTTCTCTGAGGTTTGGAAGAATAAAGGACTGGGTAATCTCCACTTGGTCCTGAGGCTGATGGACACTGTGGGATCTGCAGTGCAGACAGAAAAGCCATTCAGAGAGAATTGAATGAAGATAGCCGGAGTAGGGAATTACTTCTTGAAAATAATGAGAATCATTTTGCAGAAGCACAAGCCTGTACTGGAGATTTATGATTATATTTTTCCCCCCAAATTACTGTAAGTGTAAGGGCCAATGGATACAGAAATGCATTTTAAAGATCCAAAAGCTTTAGCAGAATTGAGTCACCTCTGCAGATGTCAAGTGTTATTTCTGCCTAATTTACAGCTTGACTTTAAAATGCACAAAAGGCAGTGTGTAATTCCATTACAGCAAGTAATGAAACCAATACTTCTCCAGACATCAATATTGTTTAGAAAGAAATCTCAGTGGATTAACTGAAGAACAGATATTAAATTAGTTGGAAAAATAGCTGAGAAATTGAGAAGTTGATTGTCCCATGCTGGGTCTATATAGGAGTATCACACACACGAAAAATTGCCTTTCCTGCAAAGAACAAAATTCAAATAATATTTGCAGAGACACACGGAATATCTGGCTTCTCTTTAATATATTTTATCAACCTTGACACTTCTCCAATTATTTGCATTTCTGTACTCTTTCCACTATATTTCCAGGATCCATCAAGGACTGGAAATAAAACATCCAAGGACACAGGAGAAGGGAGGATAAAGACAGGGGGGGAAAAAAGGGAAGCAAACCTTGTGATAAATAATTTTTAAGGACATCAAAGGAAACCCTGAAAATCCAAAGCTTCAAATGATTCATATAAGAGACAAATAAAATCTTGCCAAATTCTGTTTTCAGAGAAGACAGTGCCTATGTCAAAATTGCTCTTTTTTATGAATTGTTTGAATCCATGTTTATGTTGCTGGAATTGAAATCTGATCTAAAGCACTGGTTTGGGTCTAGGAACAACTGAAATCAAGCTTTGCTCCACAATGCCAATTTTCCAGTGATACAAAAGGTTGGATCCAATGATCTTGGAGGTCTCTTTCTTTAATGATTCTGGGGTAAACACTCATAGAAACTGCAGAGCAAGGCTGAGTCTCGACTTCACCAAATTCTCTCTTCAATCAACTGCACGGTGGGACTGAATTCCTTTAGGTGGCTGCTTTATTTTGGGTTTAAGCAGGGCTGAATCCCTGGCTTGCAAAACGCCTTTTCATGGCAGCTACTGTACAGATATTTTGTCAACTGCCTCTCCTCATTGCAGGGTGAATAGGATTGGACGTGTTTGCTGAGCAGAAAAGATCAGAACGCATAAAGGAACCGGTGACAGAAAATGCAAATGCCAGGGAACAAAAATACCTCCCAAATGAGTCACCAGGAGCAAGGAGCGATGCTGAGAGATCAGGGGATGTCTAAGAGAGAAAGGCATCAAGGAGAGAATTTTACCACACCCGCAGAAGTGAATTTATCCTGACACAAGGCTATAGGTTCTGCTTTTAAGCCAGTGCCACCTCTTCTCATTTAAGTTTCTTTCGCTGTCTAATAAAACTCAGCATTAGAAACTTGGGAGGTCTTGTGGGAAGAGAAGCTGAGTTATTTTTCAACCTGATAAATTCGGTTTGTGGTGTGAAAACGCCAGTTTGGATGCTCAGCTGCGCTACCTCTGCGCCAGGAGGCCGATGAACCTGGTCCACAGCCCTAAAAATCATGAACACAAACATACTAATGTCTCCTGATTGTGCTTCCCCAGAAATTGCTGTGCAGGGGGTTAAGGTTGGGGGAGAGTTTTGCGTTAATCGAGGCTGATTTTACAGCCTTTAAATACTAATTTACTTTCTATGCCCACAAAACCAGATGACACCCTATTTTTCCTCCATAAGAGTTAGAAGATCCTCCCTGTTCACCTTAAAGGCTCAAAGTCCAGAAGTTTAAGCCTCCACGTTTTTGGCTTCAAGCTGCTCTCAAGCACCTTTGCACAGCAGTGGTAACAGAAGGTGGCATCCAGAGAATCACAGAACCCTTGAGATTGGAAAAAAAATTTTTTTGTGATCAAATAAAGTGATCATTATTAAACGAAGTGGGAATACAACCACTTTACTCCCCCCAAACCCTCAGTTTTACCTGGACCAGGCTGCCCAAACCCGGAGTGCCCAGCACTGGGATGAGCAGTCAGTTATTCCTTGGCACTGTGGGGTTTTTTTCCACCTAGAAAGGCAGGTGAGAATCAGCAGTGCCCTTTGGGAGGCCCTCAGCAGCGCTGGGAACCCAGGGAAAGCTGATTGAGGACAGATGGAATCCATCCCTCCCATCCCTTCTGTTTTGTTCAACACCAGCTCCACGTTTATGTTTTTAGAAGGGAGGCTTGTGCAGGCAGATCCATTCCCCCAGCCAAAATAAACTCCTTATCAGTAAACCAAAAAAAGAATAATACAGAAAATAAATAGGAATAAGAAAGAAAATAAGTAAGAAAAACGAGGCCAGCCTCTGCTGTAGCTTGTTTTGGACTCTGCATTCAAAGTCAAGGCTTAAATCAACAGCTGAATGAGCAAAGACCCTTCCCTCAGTTCCCAGCATGTTCCGGGTTCGTATTTCCCTCCTGGTTTATTGTGCTCAGAGGCAGCAGAGCCCTGCTGGTCCTTTCAGCTGCAGCACCCAGAGCCACCCAGTTCTCCCTCATTAAACAAGGATTTCATTTCTAGAACTTTGCTTTTGCTCACCAGCTCTCCCCTGGAAGCGCTGGGGTCTTTTCTTATTTCTCATAATTAACAGCGCAGGGCCTCAATGGTAAGAGGCTGACGTTTATTTATTAGCGCTTTTTGCCTGAGGAAGAGAAGGCTGAAAAGGACCAGCTTTTATTTTGTTGGTTTTTTTTAAAGAGAAGCCCAGTACACAACCTGCAATTAGAAATGAATTTCGCTTCAATGAGTTATCTAATTACTTGCTACAATGCAAATGCAATAACTGGGGATGATGAGGGGGTAAAAGGGAGAAAACCATGCTCACGTTTGTCAGGTATCAAACATCAAACAGCTCTTTCTGTTGAAATATATTTCCATCTCCCAGTCTCCTGTGGGATGTGGGTGTTGAGGGAGAGAAGGGCCTTTCTCAGCCTGGACAGGAAGTGCAGTCTGCTCAGGTAGAAACCCAATAAATTACATTTCACGAGGCAACTGGTGGCAGCAGGCCCCTCTTCCCTAATCAGAGGTAGGGTTTGCCATGAAGCCAAACAAATCCCTGACCCCCTTGCATCTCTCCCAAGCCTTACAAATGAAATTTAAAAAGAATATCTTCAATTTTATGAAAAGAATCAGATCAGAGCTGGTACAAACTGCTGGAAATCACCACAGCTGCTCAGGCTTGGAGCAATGTGCTCGCAGGAGTTCAGCTCCAGCCTGGATGGAACAACCCCAATACAAGATTTGTTAAAGAACAAATGTGCTTTGTTGCCCCAGATACGGGCCAATGTATATTCCCAGATATGCTGAAGAAAAGGGGACCCTATTTTATCCTTTCTGCCTTTCCTTTCAAACCCACACCAGTGACTGCACAACTGCTGGATATGTTTTGAAGTTCCCACCAGCTCTGAAAATGTAATTTTTGATAATCCATTGATTTTTACTGCTTAAATAATCCCCTTTTACAGGCCCAGTTCTCAATGTCTCTGCATGTGTTCTTTGATCATCAGTTGCTACCTTTCACAATAATTTTTTATCAAAGCAGAATTCCTTTTTTCCCATTGAAATAAGGGCCCTCAGTGTTCATTCTTCACGAGTAACTGCATTCCCAAACTTTTGTTCATGAGGAGTTTTCAGCAACAATGCCACAGCAGCTGCCCAGTGAGTGGTCATGGAGTGAAAATTCATGTAAGGTGAAGAGAAACTTTCAGCTGCAAAATAATGGTTTAGGTATTACCACCTCTGGAGGAAAACTCTGGATTTAGTATGGGAGAAGGGAGATCTGCTGAAACCCAGACAGGACACATACCAAATGTTTTGGTTTAAAGATGCTGATTCCCTATGGAGAACTTTGAAAACAAAATATGAAATCTGAAATACGAAATACAGAATACGAAATACAAAATACAAACCCTGAAGTTCCCAATCCTCTCCAGCATTTTTGGTATTTATCTTTGAAGAAAAAAACCCTAGGACACCAACATGCACAATGTCAGTATAAAAGGATCAGGTGCCATAAAATTTGTAACAACATCACGATCCCACCACTGGAGTCCTCTGTGTGACACTTCCATCAACATCATTCTGGTGATGGGAATAAAATCCTGTGAGAGTATTCAGTATTACTGCCTTGAAATTAAAGAAAAAAGATGGGGTGGGAACGTCACCTGGCCGAACTGAACGTGTTTTGAACACTGCCCTTTCCCCTGTTATTAAGAAAACTCTTATAGAGTTAATGGCTTCATATCATTAACGATGGGCACTCCAGAGAAGTGGAGGGGCATTATAACACTGTGAAAGTGCTTAATTCCCATAGCAAGCTCCTCTAAAAGATGGTTTTTAAGAAGGATTTACCACTCTCCGTGCCTGCAGAGATGTGCTGCGGCCATGGCCTGTGCTGGCAGCAGCTCTGCCTTTGGGGAGCAGAGCCAAAGCACAATTCCATGCCGGAGCCTTCTCCCAGAATGTTGGTGGGTGGCAGCCTGGTGCACTCCCACACTCATTCACAGCTCACACAAAGCAGAACTGCTGGGTGATAACCCCTGTTCTGCCTCAGATCTCAGTTCCGGGCGTGGTTCTGGAACGTTCCCCCAAAGACAGAGCTTTTTTGGAAATGCTTGGACCCCAGAATTCCTCCCCGTGGCACTGGCGGGGGGGCACTTCTCTCAGTTCTTGTTTCTGCCGAGGGTTTTGGGCAGCGTGGAAGGGCAGCACGGCCTGGTTTGGATGAGCCATGGAAAAGCTGCAGCCGAGGAGCTGCGTGCCCAAGGCTGGATGAAGATTCCCAATTTTCTGAGTTTGCAGCTGCAGAGGGGATTGGGCACAGCGCAGGCTGGAGCCTCCTGAGCAGCTGAGAACAACAGCTGGAGATCCACAGGCATTGCACAAGGAACTGGACAGGGCTGCCTGCTCTGAGACCCCAAAAGTGACAGAAACAACCCCAAATGTAGGGACAGAAAACTCCAGACGTGTCTGATTCTCTTCCAATGTCACTCCAAAGGGAGCAAAAGACGCTGGAAAATCAGATTCTGAAAGGAGCCCCCTCATCCCAACAACCAAGAAATTGGCACCAGTTGATGATTCTTCTGCATTAAACAAAAACAAACACTGCCTCTGTAGAGCAACATTTCAGATTCTTCTTTGCCCTCTGGTTCAGCAGGCTCAGTCTCTCATTCTGCCTCATGTTTATAATTAGTGCACTTGGATTAAAGAATTACCCAGGAATTGATTTTTTAATCTACAGGCTCCCTTCTTGCATTTAAGGCAGGAGTTCTTGAAAAGGAAATGTTTCATATATTTTATCCGACTGAACCTGGAGAAACCTGCAGGCTCGGCTGAGGTTTTTTCAGTAAGCACCAACCTTGCTTATCTCTCTCTACCACCTTTAATTTTCATTTGTTTTCTAGAAGCACCTTCTTTGTGCACGTGTGTCAAAGGAGGTCAACACGAGTGAACTTGAGAACCATCAGCAATCTGCCACATCTTTTAGAAAAAAGGAAATGCTGCGGGTAGGAACTGTCTCTGCTGATGATCCAGCTCACACCTGCAATCGGAAGCATCACACAAGCGATAAAGACATCTTTGCCATCAGCATTTCATAAAGGCAAACTGCTGAATGCAGGCTGCAGGAGGGGGAATTCAGCTTTGTTTTGGCTGGG
This sequence comes from Donacobius atricapilla, assembly GCA_013397315.1. NCBI lineage: Eukaryota > Metazoa > Chordata > Aves > Passeriformes > Mimidae > Donacobius > Donacobius atricapilla. The sequence continues at coordinate 12,438 of WBMY01005880.1, forward strand.
TTATAAACAGCAGAGTTTCACCATGGGATGCAGACACAGCTTTAGATTTGATTTGCTTTATTGTAAGCTTAGTTGTGATGTCAAAATAAGCCACAAACAGACACTTGGAAATGGGTCTGAAGCATCCAACCCAAATTCTGCAGCTGGAGCACCTGCCTGGCTCCTTTCTGGGATAGGCAGCCACACTTAGAGCCTTTCTAGCACCCAAAAGCTGAGCTAAAGGCTTGATACTAATTGAAAGCAGCTCTTGGTGATTGTTGTACACATCATGCATTAATCCTGCACTTAAACACATTCCTCAGGTGCAGTCAAACTTTCTGTGCTCTGGAACCAGAGGCACTGAAAGGAAGCAAAATGTTGGGCTGGGCTTTGCTGGCGAAGGCTGGATTTTATTTCATTTTTTAGGTTTGATCTCTCCCAGAGCCTCCTGAGATACATAATTTGTAGGCTATAAAAGCAACAGACTTTGTTGGCAGGTCCTGGGAACACTGCAACCCACATTACAAAGCCTCTGCTTTATTTGCTTGTGTCATTTACTTCTTGTTGAATACAGTGAGAAAGTTTCTTTTAATTAAGATAATGGTGGTAGCCCTGCTGTGTTTAATTAAACGACCATAAAGCTCAACAGTCTGTTCTAAAACTTGAATTATAACCTCCATGACTTGTTTTGGTTTGTCTGGCTGTCATCAGAGAATGGATTTGATGATGAGTCAGTCTCTGGTCAGGCCACCCTGAGAATTCATTAATAAGTTAAAACATGGAGTGATGTCTGCTCCACCTCCTAATTTTGATGCTTTCCTAAAGAAGCCAAGCATATAAAGTTGCTCAAAGGGTGACAGTTCCTGCCATGGGCTTTTTCTTCCAAAATAAAAATGGCCACAATCGTAATCTTTTATCTAGTCACTTACCCACTTCACCAGTCTGGAGGTTGTGACAAATTTCAGCCCAGTTATTTCCAGTCTGTGAAAACAGTGTGCAACAATTGTGTGATATCACCAGGGAAAGTGACAGTAACTTCAACTACAAGTTTATAAACAATTCACAACCAGATAAAAGTAGCAACATTTTCTAGTCAAACAACAGGATTTGCAGTAAAAAAAAGAGTAGATTATGAAGATGCTGAAAATGAACATGTATTGGTATTTTGCCACCACTTGATAACAGAGTTAACAAGCGACAAAAGTTCAGCTAAAATAGTGCTTTTTAAATATACTTGCAAGATACTCCTTCATTTTGCTTTCACGCACTTACAAAAACAATCCCCCACAAACGCAGCAGTTATTCCTGCAGATTTCAGCGTGTGCTCTGCAAACAAGAAATAATTATAGCTGAGCACTGAAAGCGCTGGGGTTTTTTAGTCACCTCATTTTCACATCTCACTCGGGACTCCTTCCACCCCGTGCTGCCAAAGTCTTGCAGAGAGCATCCCCCAAAGGCATAAAACTCCCAGCATTTGCATGAGGAATAATTTTCCTTTGAACAATGGGAGCAGCAGCTCCTGGAGCTGGGTGCAATCCCATTCCAGGGTTGGCATTCACTCCCTTCACGTCTCCCTTGCACTGTTACAAATCTGCCAGTTAAAAACTCCGTGCAACTCCAGAACGTATTGTCTGGGATGAAACAACCAATTATTTCTTCAGGTTTTGTGGCATAATATCCTAGGAAACCAGCAATTACAGAATCAAAGTGGCATCAAATGGCAGAGAAAGGAGTGAGCATGTATTATTCTTTAAATAGCAGTTACATGAACTCGTAATAAACGGGTATTAAGTACTAAATGTATGATAAGTAATTTTTGACAATGTAATTATCCAAACAATACAGGGGAAAAGTTGTGAGATGGAATTGTCAAATTCTCTTGTGCAAACGCTGTGTGAAATTACAATTATTGAGCACCGGCTTCTAGTCGTGGCCACTCTGGGAATGAAGCAGTGTGAGTCTGTGTGTGCCAGCTGCACCTTTTTCTGGATTCCCAGCATCCCTCTCCTGGAAAATGGCACCCAGCGGTTTGATCTTTGCTGAGGTGAAGGCTTTAATTTACCCAGAATAAGTGGAAGGGAGCAGGGTGCCATTTTAACCTCTGGAGGTGTTATGTATGGTTCCTTTCCAAGAAATCCCAGAAGGAAGATGAAGGGTTATGTAAAGTGGGGTGGACTTCCAGAAATCCTGGTTGGAAGTTTCCAGCTTCTCTTTTAAGGTTGCACAGTCGTTATAGCAACAGGCTTGAAACTTGAGGAATTTCCAGAGGAGGCACATCCCAATGGGAAATAATGGGATGCTGTTGGCAGGATAACACGTTCAGTTCCTTTAGGATCTTCTTTTTTGTCTCAGGAGGAGCTTGGCAATGCATCCAGCTGGGCAGCAGGTACAGCCATCACCACCACGAGACAATTCGGTGTGACAGGAATCCCATCCTCCATCTGATGTGAGTCTTCCACCAGGACAGAGCAATTTTCTTTACACCAGAAAGAATTTCCCTGGGTCAAAAAGATCTTTGAATATCGCTCAGCTTGGTTACCTGGGAGCCAAAAACCTGTGTCATGTCCATGCTGAACTCCCTAGAAACAGCTGAATGCCCGTGTCACTCCTTTTGTTTCTCAGTCTGGCTTCAACTTTTTCTACATCATTTCTCTCTTTCCCTGCTGCTTCCTTTTGGGAATTGCTCCAGGGCAGCTGGACCAAATTGCTCTGTCAATGGCCAGAGCAACAAGGGGCAGTGGAGCCATGGGAAATTCATATAAACAGAACAAAACTCATTGCAGAGTAAGTCTGTGCCTTTAATGTGAACATGGCTTATTATTCACTGAGGGATGTAAAACAAAACTCTCTTTTGGGAAAGTTTCCTCGGTTCAAATCAAAAGTTGCTGTTGCCACATTTGCTGGGGAAAGAAAATGGGAATGAGAAAGGAATTTTAGCTTTGAGCAAATGTCTTTTGGACTCACTCTAAGAATCTGAGTGATAAGAAGTCACTTCTGTTCTGCACGTTGTCATTTCCAGCTGTGGAATCATACAGTTCAGAAATGCAGATCTGAGCATTATCCTCCTCCTCCAGAGAAGATTGACGGCTTTATCTTGGAGTATCTTCAAAAAGCAATTTTTAAAAAATAATTATTTTAAAATTTTGTTGTCTGAATTAATTAAGTGTTCAGGAGAAAAGAATAACATGTTTGGAGAAATAACAGAAGCTTTAGTTCAGTTCTCTTTTTTTTTCCTTCAATAACATCTGGCACCATATGTTAAAACAGTTTGCTCTTCTTTGTTAATCAAAAGTGAATTTTTATAATTAATTTTCAGATTCACATGACTGAAGGATCTGAATAATGAGCTTCCTACATTTTCTCTCCGTCTCCGAACCTTCATGCCCATACTCAGATCCTGGTAGATCAGCATCCACTTTAACTTAATGTTTCTCAAAGGACATTTCATTGTATCACAGCTTGCCACTCATGATGGATATTTAGGAAAGATTAATTTCACCTTAAATTGAAGTAATTTTCAAAAGGACCCGTGAGACATGAGAACACAAATTCTAATGGAATTCCTTCAAATTTGCAGGTTTGAAAAAACTCTCATTATTCCTCTCGCACGGTTGTTGTAGTCCAGCTGTGCTGGGAGGGCTGTGCTCCTGAAGTGAAGAGCTTTGTCATGAAATGCCAGGAAAAACGGAATTAAATAGGGAAATTTCTCCCAGGCAAGAGAGGAGAACCAGCTGGAATCCTCTGAACAGCTGAGCCGCAGCTTCAACCAAGGTCGACCAAAGCATCACCGAGGCTGGGTCCCCGCTGTCCCTCGTATTATTTACAGTTCTCTCATCTTTTGTCCCTGCCAGGCTGGTTTTGCTGCTCTACACCATGGGTGAGGCTGTGAGTTTCTATCCCACCAACCCAACAATCCTCGTGTGGGGCTGGGAATGGGGCAGAATTGTTTGCAGCAATCCTTGCAGGGGACGTGTGTGGAGGGAAAGTTTGGGCTGTTCTTAATTTAGCTTAGAATTGTTGTGTGCTGGTTTTTTTGGATGATTTGAAGACCTGCGTCTGTTGGACGTTGTCTTGGATCTCTTTGGCTGCTCTGTCACCTACAGAGACACGGGAAAAGATGAGAGCTCCGCCTCTCTCTGGATTTCATAACAATTTACAGCAGTTCCCTCCAAGCACAGCAGGCAGGAGCACGCTGGGGCTCTGTCGTACCACACAGCTGGGCTTTGTGCAGGAACAGAACTGCGGAGTAGAGGAACCTGTTGTAAAAGCCATTTCCAGAGTTTATGACAGCCCCAAACCATTGGAAAAATGCAAAGGGAACGATGTGCAAGGCTCTGTGATGGGAGGGAGGCAGAGGTTCCTCACGAGCCTTTGGGCTGGGATGTTTCATTTTCTCTCTGCTTGCACGGCCAGAAGGGGGTGAGGTCTCTGGGAGCCCAGAGGAGGCAGGGCTGGAGGCTCCCTCTGCCCCCAGGGCAGGAGCTGTGCCCCATGCCCAGGTGGGAACACCCCAGGCAGCTCCACGGGGCTCTCAGGAGGTGCCTGTGGTGTGTGGGATCACACAACCACCCCAATTTGTCCTGGTTTAGGGCAAATNAGTGTGGGATCACACAAACACCCCGAGAAGGGAAGGGAGCTCTCCTTCCCTGTCCTGGTTTAGGGCAAATTTGTGAGGAAACCTCTGAATGGGATCTCTCTAGAAATCAAATTCAAGTGGCCTCTCCCCCCACTGGTCCGGGAAAAAACTTCCGTAGAGAGAAGTGGAAAAAACTGTTGATTCAACCAGCAAAGTGCCCACAAGCCCAAAACCAATGAATAATACGAAACAATAAAACCTCTTACCATTCTGAAGAGAGATGACAAAATTGAGGAAGTCCTTGCTGTGGGTAGCTCGGCTTGCTCAGTCTCTTATCAGTCCCTCTAGTGCTGGAAGATGCCAAGGCCCAGGCCCTGGTGGGCTGCAGTTGTGAGCTCTGGGTGTTTTTCTGGGTTTTCAGTCCAGAGCAGGTTTAAACAGTTCCAAGAAAAAGAAAAAACAGTCCAGGGAGCTTCTCTGCCTCAGCTAGCTAAAACCAGCTAAAAGCACAGGAGGTCTGTCCCGCTGTCTGTCAGTGCTGCAGGCAGCACAGTCCAGGAGCAGAACGCAGAGGAGTGAGTGCAGCTCCTGCAAACAAACCCCGNCCCTCCTCTTTGCTCTCAGAACCAGTCTTGGAAGGAGTAGAACTTCATATCCAGCATAAACAGAAACAGAATATTGGGGATACAAGCATCATAAAGTCACCCCCAGGACATTCCCCCAGCACTGCCTCTTCAGGAAGAATTTTTTCCCAGTGCTAAAGGCCAGGGTTCTGCCCAGCTCTGTCGGGTGGCTCAGCCCCGAGGAAAGCCTTGGGGTGAGAGGTTTGCCCTGGGCTGGGCAGAGCAGCCAGAGGCCAAGCCTTGCACAATGCCAGGCTGTTCTCATCATCCCTGGCATGCCTGGCGCTGGGGCTGAGCAGCCTGGGATGGATTTCTCAGGGGAAGCTCTCAGAGCTGTCAGCGGACGCGCTCACTACGGATGTCAGAGACAGCAACCAGACCAGAGTGATTGTAGGTAGCTGATGCAATCAATCACCCACATGGCTGGCACTTTCTCTGGCAGTTTCTGTCACCCTGTCCCCTGAAAGTAACACAGATATGTATTCCTTTGCCTTCCTTTCTTGCTGCTGTAAAAAGAAAGATCTTTTCCCAGCAGGTGTCCTGAATTAAAAGGGGAAGAAAACTCAAAACATCTGGAGGAAGGCTTCAAACATTACAAAACTGTGTATATTTGTGTACAGAACAAATTCTTCTAATAACTGATCCGAGAAAACACTTTCTTTATGTTGTTTGCATGGGATTTTATGGGCTTCTCAGGAAGGACCCTTCTAACCAACACATAAACACGCCGCCGTGCATCAAGTGTTATTAGGCTTTCAGTGACAGCAGCGTCAACCTTACAAGCTGCAAATGTGACAAAGAACAGATTTCACTGCACATCAGATCTGCATCTTAATCACAGGACTCTTCTCCCAGATGCTTTAGAAGGAAAGCAGCCTCCCCATGTTGTTTGTCAAGTATTTACAGCTTCCGAAGGCGTCTCCTGCTCCCCAGGGAAGAAATAAATCTTCCCCAAAGCACTACACCAAAACAATGAAGGAAGAAATGTGGTTTTACACCTGCTAGCATCTCCTCCAGCAGGGTTAGAATGTGCATTCTGAAGAATGATATATTATGAATATTCAGCTAGGAGAGAGCGATTTCTGACCATTAAAGGATGGTCCTCTTGGGCCATTATATAAGTATGGAGTCTCTCTTTTGACTTAAAAATGCAAGCAACTCCCAATAAATGCTCAGCAAAGGTTATTGCTGTTGTTCACGAATTACCCATTGATCATTTTTCAACAGAACAAAAAAAGAAAAGTCGAGAATTATCCACAGTTTCAGAGACATGAACCTTCAGGCTCATTGTTGTAAATGGCAAAACAGAAAAGCTCTGTTAACACAAACAGGAGGTTTAAGGTTTTTGTATTTCCACATCCACATTCAGACACACAATTTATGTTTATGGGCCTCGATATAATAAGCTGCTTGCAAAACTCCAGCAGTCTTTTTTTTTCTGGTGCTGCATCCATGTGAATAAATGGAGAAAAGGGAGATCTGCACTAAACTAATGAACCCTTTGGATTAGAGCTGCTGTTTAAATGAAGCTCAAATGCCTTATAAATACCACCTACAAACCAAACATTATTATTTCTATTCACATAGGAGAGGGGGTTGTGAAAGAACACGGGATGAAATAAACCTCAGCTCTGTAACTAAATGAGAATCTGGTTTTACCAGGTTCTCAGAAAATATTCCCACAGAATTGCTCATGGAATTGGCTTCTCTGGTAAACACCTGCTTGGCTCTTTAAAATTTCCAAAGTTTCCAAGGAATTAATCTGAATTTGGCCTAAAACTTTTATCACAGGATCCTCTATTAAGTGGGAAAGGTGATTTGTTTTCCTTAAAGTGGCCTTTTGCAAGGAAAAGGTTCAGTCTGTTTCTCCTTGGACTCCGGGAGGAACACTTTCCCTACATTCAGTGCAAAATCAATACAAACCTCATTTAAAAGCCATTACAGTCCCCGAAGAGACTTCCTTCACACTAATGGGCTTTGAATCCAGGACCTGTTTGTGTTACACAGTCTGCCCCCCTGGATTTGTCCTTTGTTCAATTCTCCCTCAACTCGTGATTTGGAATAAAATGCAGGCACAAGACTCATTTAACAATTTTTAGCATTAAGCTCCTCAATTGCATTTCTCAGAGCTAACAACATCAGCAATGTTTCCCTCAAGTGATTACACTGAGTCTAAATATTCTGTAAACTGTGGGCTGAGCAGTGGTTAAGTGAGAAGTGGCTAATTTACTTTGGTGCTTACCAAGTATTTCCTACTTTTAAGAGTCAAACCACAACACCGCACAGATAATCGTGCTGCTACACTGCTACAGAAATCAAACATTTCAAATTAACCTTTTAAAACGGAATGTAAAAATAGCTGCTATCTGGAAAGCACAGCTCAAAGCTCCTTTTGTCACAGTTTATGGGCTTTAATTCAGTCCTTAATTCCTTATTATTGCACTCTTTATCTGGATAGCTGAGAGTTATTCTTCCCATTTATTTGTGCTGCTTTCAACGATTATGATGCAGCTCCACATTCACAGAATCATTGAATAGTTTGGTTTGGGAGAGACGTTAAAGGTCATCTCATTCCACCCTCTGCCCCTTCCACTATCCCAGGGTGCTCCAAGCCCCGTCCAGCCTGACCTTGGACAATTCCAGGGATCCAGGGGCAGCCACAGCTGCTCTGGGCACCCTGTGCCAGGGCCTGCCCACCCTCACAGGGAAGGATTTTTTCCTAAATAATTTCTTCCTAAAAAATAATTCCATCCCATGAGAAATCTGCCTTTATCATACAGTTTCACTCGCAGCCATTTATTTGCCTGGAGCAGATCTTCTAAGTAAGAACATCTATATTTGTGTCACACTCATTTTTCAAACACTTCTATTTTCCCATTCCACTTTATTATCCAACCCAATTGATTCTGTGTGATTTAGTTTCCAGCAGGGTTCAGAGACAGAGCAGCCCAGCAGCAGAATGCCATCACAGCCAGGCAAGCCAGGTCCACTTTTGGACCCCATGACTTTATTCTCTACTCCTATCTCATACCACTTCCACTTGAATGGATATTTCACCTTCAAGGGGAGCCATTATTTTAGACAAGCATTGATTTTCCAAGTTCCTGTCTTATCCATCTTCTGCTGTTGGACATTTTTCTTTTGTCAAATGTTTGTCAAGCAGCAGAAGACATGATTTAATTTTGAAGCAGCATATGTTTGAGTACACAGTGTTTTCATAACTTCTCTGACTGGTGTTGATTGACTTATCTGCTGCTTGTGCCGGTGTATTAGTTTGATTCCTCGTGGATGATCTCATTAGAACATGACAGCAATCTGTGGTGCAGAATCATCTCCACAGCCCAGCTCACATTCCCATTATAGCTTTCAAACTTCTGTTCCTTTACTGCATCACCTGAATTTTCCTGTGTTCTCCTATTAGCTCTTCGCCAAGCTACCCCACAATGATAAACCTAATTTTGATAGCAGAACGCAGAGCCCATTTCTTGTCTGTGGGAGGTGTTTGTTTCGTTGAACATGGACATTCTAACAAAGCCATCTCACCTAATTAGCAATTCAAAATAAAATGCACCAACATTGTTTTCCAGTGGATCTTTTTCTTTCCTAGCTGCTTTTTAAAATTAAGTACAAAGGACCAGATGCTGATTTTAGTTTTGTTGGGAAAAATTGCAAAAAAAAACCTCCAGAGAATTTAGAGAATTTATCACACTGAATGAAATCAGTCTGGCTGGGAAGATAGCAATAACTCTAAGAAAATATTTTGCCAGAGGTTTTCAGCCAAAACTGACTTTCCATTGTGACTGAATCAGCTTTATGCAAATTGTAAAGTTCTATTTACTAAATAACTCCTCAAGCAGAATTTAAAGGGAACTGACTGGCTGCAAGGTACTGCTCAGCTCCCAGCAGACAGCACTTTCCATTTGTATTCATGGGCAGAAACCTCAGCTGGTCTAGCTTGGAGACTGAGTGCTTTATGGTGATGTTATGGATTATATATTGCCTGAGAAATCTCTAAAAAGCAGCCAAGTTTAACAAGTGTCCATCAGTCACATCTCTGCCAGTGACCTCAATTAAATCTTTCCGGAGTCAAAAGAAATAAGTAAAGGAGGATTTTAAACAGAATTTTTTTCTAAGAACTGTCTTGAGACCTCCTTTTCCCATTTTGCCTTCTTCTGTTTGCAGGCTCTGGGTTGCATTCTTTTAAATCAAAAGGAACTTTAGTCATAGCTCAAGCTGTCTTAAAATACTGCTCCCAACTACACACACCAGAATGTGAATAAAGCTCACACCAGAATATGAACAAAACTCACAGGACTTTTGAGGGGTAACAGTTTTCAAGAGAACAGACCCTTAATGACCAAGTTACATAAAAGTAACAAAAAACCCCCCACCAAAACAAACAAAAAACCAACCAACAAACAACAACAAAAAACCAAACAACGACAAAAAAGAGGGATTTTAGCTAAGTCCCACACTGAGCTTCCTGATTTATCTTTACCAGGGACTGTGTGTGTCCATCCATCCCTCCATCCCTCCATCCCTCCATCCCCAGTTTTGGACCCAGGCCCTGGAATTCCCACCTGCTGGTGATGTGGAACCAGGCCAACAGCTTTTCCTCACATGAGAATATCTAGGCCAAAATTGTCATTCTTGGATTTTTCATTCAATGACAAAATTGCACTTGAGAACATTTATTGTGTGAATCATTTGTCGTGCTTTTTTTTAATGAGAAGATTTTTAGAGTAAAATTGTTGGTCCTACAGCCTGTGGCTTCTAATTTCACTCTATTTTCACTTTAGAATTTTTTTTCCTTAGAGGCCCTTACAACCCCTTTTTCTTGAAAACTGAAATCCTGTGAAAAATCAGAAGTGAACAAGTTTTTGACAGAGGGAAAGCAGAAAAGAAAGAGCTTCAGGGGAAAAAAGCCATTAGCTGCAGAAGTGTTTATCTCACCACTTTGTGTATTTAAGCAGACAGATGTGGTTCATATTTGTGAAAATGCAAAGCTGCTCCTGCTTTGAAGCTTCAGGGCCTTTGGCCTTTACCTCCCTTCCTCTGATGCATTGTGTTAAACGTTTTAGGTTTATTAAAAGATATTAGGAGGTGATTTTGGACCTGGCGTGTGCTGGGGATGTGGTGGTGGTGGTGGTGTGGCTTTGTCTGGCTGAAATGTCCTGGCTGGGCTGGAACTGCTGAGTTCCATGGCCCAGGGGATCCCTCGCAGGGACAAAGTGTGAAAGAGCCCAGCCTGACCCTGTCTGGGCCACTTTTCCTGTCTACACCTCTTGGTTTCATGGAAATTTCCAGAAATCCTCACGAAACAACAGCAGGTCCTGGAGGTGCTGCACTGCAGGTTGAACAAAAGGAATGCTGATGTGATTGTTTGCGTGGAAGACTTCTGGATCAAGCTGGAAATTGTTGTATTTGTTTTTCTGAAGCACCAGATCTCTGTGTTTTTGAGCAGTGCAAGGCTGAATCGGGATCAGCTCCTCTGCCCCACCATGGACATGCTCCAGGGAACAGACCTGGCCAGAGAAACAGAACTTTATGATTCCAATTAGCACGGCCTGCCTTGGGGCAGCCACAATTCCCTCCCCTCCTGCTGTCTTGGCCTCACTCTTCTTCACATCCCAAAATGTGTGAAAGGTAGAAGTGGGAGCAGAAAGGAGCATGGAAAGAACTGAATTTTGGGTTATTTTTGTTGCGTTTTCTGAAATTCTTGCTTAATTTCCTTGCGGGAAAGCCCTTTCTTGAAGGGCCAGCCTTGCACACATCAGCTTCAACACGTGATTTGTTCCATACCGAGCTGGTTTGAGAAAGGCTCAACAAAGAGATGCATTCACCATTATAAACACAGTGATTTCAAGGCCCAATAAAACCAGCAGAGAGTGGGAAGGAGACCCACATCTCACTTTCTCTGGAGGCTTCCCAGTGACAGGCTCTTGCTGGTTATTTGACAGAAGCCATCAACAGGCATCCTTGGAGGTGAGCGTTTAATGTAGGATTCATTTTAGCATTGATTCAGTGGCAATTACTCCTGGAACATTATCAGTGAAATGACACTAATGCACTCTGCGTTCTGCTGCTTTCAGAAACTACACCTGGCGCCAAAAAGGGAGAAAGGAAGCACTGGAACAAGAGAAACCAGCTTCTATTCAGTTAAAATTTATTTATAGGCTCAAAAAGATCCTATCTTTTTCCTTTAGTGGATATATTTTATATACTTATCTCTCACACTTGTGAGTTGTGGGGCATCTCATGCCTGGAAATTCACCTTTTGAGGGGACCAGAGTTGGCACATGAAACCTGAACCACTCAAAAGTGTTTGTATTCTACCTCATGCTGCTGAACCGATGAACCCAAGAATGTGCAAACTGTGTTCTCTCCCTTCAATATGGTCATCACATGGAACCAGACTTGTATTTCTGGTTTACCACGCAGGACCTAACAAAAGAAGGGCCACTGAATTTGTAACAAAATCTTTGTACTCATCTACATCCGTTAAAAAGGTAAAGAGTGTGAAAACTGGTTGGGAGACTCCTGGGAAGGAAAGGAAGTTGTGGAGATGCTGGATGTAGAAAAGGTGTGACTGGAGGAGAACAGGCTGTCTTTGAAATCACTTTTAGCTGGGAAAATGGGCAGAGTAGCTGGATTTACCACTTGGTTTGAGCCTATTCCTCCACTCATGGACTGCATCTGCTTGAGGTTCATTTGTGAGTGGTGAACAGGTTGCATTTCTCAAAAGAGCAAAGTTGGGCATCGGTTTGAAATTTTGGAGGTTGCCATGGTTTCAATATTTTTATCTTCTCTTCAAGTCATTAAGATTGCATTGCCAATTTCAGAACAATCACACCTGAAAAACGAGACTTTCTTGCTCGTAGGAGTCAGAGGTTTAGAACACATGTGGAACTGAGCAGATATTGCAGCCCTGAGCAAAACTGGTCATGAAATGGGCAAAGAGTGACAATTCTGAGCCAATTGTCCAATTGACAATATGTCCAATACGGGACATATTTCTTAGAGAGTCTGTGAGTCAATATAAAAAATAGATTAGATTAGGTTTATAGTGTAGGAGAAATGTGGAGCATTCTGTGAACTTTTCAAAGCCTGAGCTTGAGTAAGGAAAGCCACTGAAAAAAAAATGATTCCAATTAGCAAAGTCATTAGCCAGGAAGAGAAAATGACTCAGAGAAAGCGCCAGTGGGTTGAGTAGAGAGCAGGCCTCTCTCTTTGGAGAGAGACAGCTCAACCTTCTGGAGCCTGATTTGCCTCATCCATCTTTGCTGAAACACATCTCCCAGGTCCAAATGTTCCAAGAACAAGGTTTTACTCTCGTGGGATTCAGCTCAAGGCACACAGCAAAGCACTCTCTGTTCTCCTCAGTCAGAGCCAGCTCTGGTATCCTCTAAAGGGCCTGCAGTTAACTGCAGAGTCTCTGCAGACACTAGTGCTGATTTATCTGCTCGGGCCAAGGTTTGTTTACCCCGTAAATGGAAACCTTGGGGTGCAGGACCCGAGCCGGCTCTTGGAGGAGCTGCTCCTCCTCGGCACAGCAGCCCTGTCCTGCCTGCAGGAGCTCCGGCTGTGCCCTGAGCAGGCTGGAAACCTCTGCAGAGGCTCCGTAAGAGGAAGGATTTGCTTTCAGCACTGGCCGGGACCCCTCAGTGGTGCTGTGGGCCCTGTGCTGCAGGGATGGTGTTGCTCAGACAGGGAGGAGCGCTCCCGCCTGAGAGCTCTGCCAGAGAAAGAGCTGTGAGAGCTGCGCTGAAAACAGAGCAAGTAGAAGGAGATGGGAAATTGGAAGGGAATCCACCCAGCCTTTAACATGGCAGCGGGGAAACAACCCGGCCCTGGCTGGGTGCTAAGTGTGGGTCGTGCCTCCCTCCGTGCGGTGGGGTTAAACCCCCCCTTTGGAGCAGAGGAATCGCACACGCACCTGGCCTTTACACTGGGATGGCTTTTTGTCTGGAATCTGTATCTGTGCTTTTATTAAAGTTCAGGATACTTCAGGTACCTTTTTTTTTTTAAATCAGCTTCCCATTCAACCAAGATCTGTGAGGCTGAGATGTAAAACCTTCATGCCTGGGGTGTTTGCATATAGTTTTTTAACTATTGTTACATTTCTGGCTGTATTTTTCCTCTCTCCCTCTTTTCCCTCTCCCTCTCTTTTTCCTCCTCCCGAAAAGCCCGGTTATTCAGCAGTTAAGGTAAACCCTTTTATTTAGCCACTAAAAATCCCTTATCTGTCTCACTGCTGTTTTATAATGCTCATTTACTCCAGAACTCAACAAAACAGAGCCACAAATAACTGGCTGAACAAAAAAAACCCACCCTGAACCTTTCAAACCACAGCTTCATACACTTTAAACCATCATTTTTTTAGGAGCTGGAAGCCTTCCAAAAAGAGCTGATGTGCTGCTCCTTTTGACTCTCCATGAGGATACAGGAATTTTTCAGGTGTCTAATCGCAAGAAAGCCATGCTGTAAAGCTCATATTTACATCCCTCCTGGAAAAAAAAAAACAAAAATGGGAGTCCTCTTTTTTTCTTCCCTGGAGCCCCTGGATTCTGCCAGCTCATGAGCTTTGCTGACCTATCCCTCGCTCCTCTGGAGCGCACTCATCATGTTGAATCAATATCTGGGAGAGAAAGGAGGTCTCGGGGTTAAACAAGGTCCCAGTGAGCTGAAGGTGTTAAAAAATCAACATCTGGAGCTTCAGCCTCAGCTGAGCTTCCAAAGGGAAGCAAATGCTAGGACTCGGAATTTCAGGAAAAACAAGTTGAAGTTGGTTTTTTTTGTTTTTTTTTTTTTTTTTTCTGGCAAACAGGCCAAGAGCTTTATCCTTTCTCAGGAGCTCTCAGTTCATCCTCGGTGTACAGTGAGGTGCTGTTAATAAATTAAGTGGCTACAAAGATGTGAATAATTGCGGTGAGGTCTGCAGGCCGCACAAGGCAAAGCCCCCTTTTCAGAGAGGGAGGGAAAAGAGCTTCCGGGAGATGTTTTACTGCAGTGTCCTCAGCAATTTCACCCAAGCACAGCACAGGAGAACAGATTCCTTCAGTCAGGGTGGAAGTGCTGGGTAGGAAGCCAATAATTTCCTATTTCTCACATTGACCCCACCAAGATTTAACTTCAGAGGGCTTTTGTCATTGGCCATTGATCTCTCTGAGGTGACAGACAGGTGATGAACTTTTTATCCTGGCCATGAAAGGTGTTTGCTGCCAGGTATCGTACCTTCCACATCCCAGGGACACAATAACTTTGTGCAGTAGCTGTGCCACGGGGACATTTCATCCCACTGCTGGCACCTCTCGGTTCAAAGGCAGCCCAGAGCCAGATAAATGATAGCAGTGACTTCGCCTTAACATTCTTCTTTTCATCTAACAATCATGACACATGAGAATGTTTCCGCTGTAACATTTAAGTCAAGTGAGAAGCACATTTTAAATGTCTGATATCAATTTTTTTTCAGAGAAAGATACAATTACTAATTTCATTTTAAAGAGCAACTTTTCCTGAGGAGACATGAAGCAGAAATCAGAGGGAAGGTCAGCAGTCCAGATTTGCAAAGTGGGAGGGATATCAGCCTCCTTTGTCTCCTGCCCATTTGCAATTCCAGCGCTGAGTCCTGGTAAGGAGCCTGGCAAAGTCCTTGTTCTCCTTTCCTCTAACCCAGCGATAGCACTGCTCCATTAGCACCACCTTCGGTCTGTGCCCACCCAGGCAGACCACGTTTGCCACAGAAAGGACAATAAATAAGTAAATAAATCTGTGGTGGTGAGGGAAGCCCTTCCCTGATGTGACCCGGGTAAGAGCAGAGGGAATTGGATTATCCCTTTGCACCAGGGCGTGAGAAGGGAGCCTGTGGCCAGGCTGATGATACAAACCTTGTACTCAGAATCCAGCAGATCCCTAATTTTATGCATTCCAACCACACTTGAGTTTGAAAACAATGAGGAAAGGCGTTGCCTGCCAGACTGCCTGGGACAGAGGTTACACAGACACAAAACCAGCCAAAGGCTTGAACATCCAGGTGCTGTCATGGAACTCACCCCACCTTCGCCTACCTCCTGTGCTTTGTGTCGTCCTGAGCGTGCTGCTGGCCTGAAGGAGCCCCATTTCCCCCCAGGGCTCCGGTTCAAGCCCTGCTGGCATTTCCAGAGCAGTCCAAAGAAGACTGAATGGCCTTGGTGCGCTGCTGTCACACTGCGCCGTTGAAATCTCTATTTGAATTTGAGCTGCTGTGCAAGCTGAGGATTTCACTTCACGGGCCCAGAGATAAATTATGCTGTGACAGGACTCCAGAGAAGACATCTCTGCACTGGGGCTTTTTTGTACCTGTAAGAGTGATTGAGTAGATAGAGGCCCCAAAATGACAGGTAAGTATTGAGGATAAATGGGTGTAATAAAGCATAATTGCCCTAAATCACCTGCCTGGAGTTACTGAAAGAGAGGAGAGAGCAAGCAGCAGTAAGAGCAGTAATTTCAAGTCCACAGTTTGTCACCTGAGGGAAAGAGGTGGATAGAACAGGCAAGATTATTCCAGGGGCTGTACATGATCCTGGCTCAGTTCTCATAAAGGCAGAGCTCACTGTCAGCTCTGATGGACTCGGAGCTGTTTTGATGCCTCAGGATTTTAGCTTTCATATTTTTCATCTATTTGTAATCCTGCAATTCTTTGGTAGCTTTAAACTCCACACGCAGTGTGAGCTGCTGCTTTTCCATTTTGGTCAGACCCAGCAATTCCTCTCCAGGCCTGGGAATCAAGGACACTTCACTGCCTCAGGCCCTGGGAAATGTGAAAAAAAGTGAGTCTGAGCAAACTTGGGCTAAGTGACTTCATTACCTGAAGCTGTAACTGGAGGATTAACTCCCAGTATGCAAATAGACCAAACTTCTAAAAGCGTGAAAACTCATGGGGGAGGCTTCATCTGCCCAAAATGTACCTGATTATAAACACAGAGAAATCAAACATCGGGGACTACGTGGAAAGCAGAGAAATGAATTATGTTGCCAGAATCTGATGGAAGAGCTGCCTGAAAAAAATGGGGGGAAAATGAAGAGAGATTTATGCAAATCACTGAGTTTTTAGAGCCATTTCACCTCTTTTCAAATCAGCATGCCTCATCCTGTGGGCTCCTGACGTAAGGAATTGTGTCAGAGCACTGGTGTGTACTCACCAATGACTGGAAACACAAATTTCAAATACAAATACAAAACCTTTCTCTGCGGGAGCATTCAGGGAAGAACAATTAAATAGATCTTAATTTAGAGACTGCCTTCACCGGTCTAATTCTGGTGAGTAACAAAATTCAATTGAAATTTAATCAGCAGGTTGAGTATTGCTAACATTTGAGAATTAATTAGGGTAATAATTGCTGAAGAAATGGATTTTCTGCATTGAGGAGAAGTTGCTATGGTGTTGCCATATATGTTTGAGAAAGCAATTAAAAACCATCCTCTGGTGTTGACAGAATAGCCACAGACGAAAAGTTAAATGGGCAGAATGTGGGAGCAATTCCAGTGCCACCCCAGCTCTGCTGTTCCATCCTTCCTGATTTTTTTTTTCTTTTCAAATCAGTCCCAGGTTCTGATGAGGCCTCAGACTGCCTGAGAGCTGAGGGTGGAGGATTTAATTATCCTCTGGTTTTGACTGTCAGGGAGATGGCAGGGCTAGGGATGAGGAGATTTGGTAGGGAGAATGGAAAATGTCTTTAGAAGGAGATGGCAGCACCGAGGTTTGGTCACTCGCTCCTGGGGGTGAAGGTTCAAAGGAGACCCTGGAGAACCTGGCTGAGGCTGGAGAACTTCTGTCTCTTGTGTCAAAAGTGATCTGGAATCAGTTTTGGACCAGAATAGATTTCCAATAGAAATGAACAGCAGGCAACGAAGAGGTGAGGGTCTGAGGGAAAGGCTGACACACAACCAGCGTGCTGGACAGCACCGAGGAGCCAAAGAGGATTTGAAGGGAGGGGGCTTGGTAGGTAAATTCTCCAGAGGTCTCCCTGAGATCCTGATCCACCTGCAGGGCTGGGAGCTGCCTTGGAGCGCTGGAAGCTGAGTTTTCAGGATGTGGGGGCTGGATGGAGAGGCTGGCAGGAGCAAGGGATTTTTATATTTAGTCGCACCAAGCCAGCAGAGGCTGAGTGGGGGGATTAGCAGCGGCCTTAGTGACAGAGGTGGGAGAGTATTTATGAGAGCTTGTAGTGACAGGAATAGAGGGAACGGCTTCAAACTGAAACAGAGGAGGTTTAGATTGGATATTAGGAAGGAATTGTTCCCTGGGAGGGTGGGCCCAGGGAAGCTGTGGCTGCCCCTGGATCCCTGGCAGTGCCCAAGGCCAGGCTGGACAGGCTTGGAGCAGCCTGGGACAGTGGAAGGTGTCCCTGCCATGGCAGGGGGTGGAATGAGGTGATCTTTGAGGTCACTTCCAACTCAGAATATTCTGGGATCCTGCGATGTTTCCTGTGCTGACACACCCCACACAAACATACTTTTAGCAGAGCTGGGTCTACTTCACTGTCGCCACAAGCCCATTGTTAGAAACAGGGAGCGCTGGAAGGAATATTACAGTGGGAAAAAGAACAATTTCAGCTCCAATCTGTTCCCCCAGGGATCTCCATGCTGTGCCTGGAGCTGCTGTGAGGGAAATAAGGAGCTGTAACCAAACTTGTAATTACTCCTCCCTCCACCCTCACACCGACTTTACACCCAAAGCAAGAGAGGAAGAACAGAGAATTTGCAAGGTGAGAACGAGCGATCTCTCTGATTCCTGGCATATCTGTCCTGTTCTGCCTGATTTCATTCTGTGACATTAGGGAAGGGAGGTCTCCCCACAGAAGGACTGGACACGGTTTTCCAGTGCAATTGTCAGATATTTCAACAAAGATGCGAGTCTGTGATTTGCAAAGCTCAAAATTTTAAGAGAAAGTTATTTCTCTTAAAATGGCAAGCAAGACAAAAAGCAAGACTTTTCTTAACACAGCGTCTCAGTATCTAACTTAGACTTTTTCTCTCTTTCTTAGCACAACATCTCAGTAACTTGTAGAATATTTCTCTGCTGACAACAAGCCACTGTAGGAAACAGCTGCAGCCTCAGCTGAAGGATGTGATTCCTGGTGTTTATCGAGTGTAGCCCCTTGGATGTATATTTGTTACAAATCATTTTTTGCTGCGCCTCTTTTCAAGAGTAACTACAATAGCAGATCCTGTTCACAGTGGAAATTCAGAGATGCATAATGCAGTGGCCGAAAATCGAGTGGAAAAGGGGTTTGTGCTATCAGATCTCGTGGCAATGTGTAGAAGAATGAATTATATTTTAACAAAATGAAGAATTTATGTAAAATGATAATGTTTTGTGTTTTCATCCTAAGTGTGAAACAAAGTGTGAGACCTTCATGAAATTTTCATGAAGTTTCTTTTTGCAAGGCCTGTGTACAGAAACTCAGCTGTCAGCTCAAGCTTAAACTTCATAAATCTTGCTTTCATTTATATGAAAAAAACAACTTCATGCAAACTCCTTGTAATGATTCTGATAAAAATGGGGTGGTTTTGTTGTTTCACCTTCTTCTAAATAATAATTAAATATTTATTCTTGTCTCTCCTAGTGTTTAAATGTTGCTGCTGTACAAATTACTCTCGAGGATGAAAAGACCTAAATCCCCCAAATTAAAGCAGACAATAAAGCTGTGCGAACCCCAAATTATTTATACAATCAGGACAACAGCTGACAAATTCTAAATTGCTTTTCCCCTAATAAACTAAATTTTAAAGGAAACAGTACACAGAATTAGTTTTCCCATTTATCTTCTGATTCCCCAAGTCGGAAGATGAGAACAACCTGTAATTTTGCAGTGCCCCTCTGAGGGGGCCGGGAGGAGAATGAGGAATGTTCTGACCCCCCCAAAGCAGCAGCATTTCCCTCCTCCAGCCCCATCCCCACCCTGTCCCGGCCTCTCTCCCTGCCCTGGGAATTCTCTCATCCCCTTTGAGCTTTACAACGTCACCCTCTAGTGGAAATCCAGGCATTTTCTTCCCCGAATCCACTTCGGATGTACAGGAGTAGTCTGCTCGATTCAAAAGGTGAGTGAGGGTTTTATGGGAGGGAGGAATTAAACACAGAGAATCTCCCTGGCCCGAGTTTTTGGTTGTTTGTTTCCCTTTGCCACACCACGGGGGTTTGAGGTATTTGGTGAGAATGTGCCAAGAAATGGAAGAGAAAGCACAGGAGGAACAAAGATAATACAAAAGGACAGCCTAAAGAGCAGCACAGAGCAGAGCAGCACCACTTCTCAGAGCCAGATTAAACTCCCAGGGGGCTTTCCTAAACAAGAGTCCCTGAATGCAGACCTGGGGCTCAGCAGAGGACCTGGAGACCCTTGGTACCCTCGGGATCAGTGCCAGGGTCCCCTCTTCTCCTCTGGCTGGTGGCAGGCTCCAGCATCACCCAGAGCTCAGCAATGAGGCTTTAAAGAGATTTTTGGAGCTCTCACTGAAGAATGAAATCCCATGGGATCCAAACCCAGGGCTGGAGGCAAACCCCACCACTGCCCCTAAAGGGACGGGGGGGAGAAGGATATAAAGGAGTTGCTGGTGGATTTGAGGCTTTCTTTAATCCTACGTGTTTGGCAGAGATTGCTACAGCGAAACTGGGGGACTTTTCCAGACACAACAACATTTTCCACTCCTTTCCCCGCTGGCTGCTCTGCTGGCGATGTAGAATACTGAATGAACACCCTCCTGGAGGGCTGAGTGTACTTTTAAATAAACCTTTAAAATGAGTGCCTCCTTTAAAGGCGTACACAGATGTGTGATTGCTTTCTATTACATATTTCCATGGATATTCTTTCCTCAGTCATTTTCTGGTTTGCTTTCAGTGAGTGTATTCTTCTGAGCACGTCGCTCTCTATTGCTGTCCTTCTGACAGAACACTCTGGGGACCTGCTGCTCCAAGATCTGCTCCTCTACAAAGGAGCTTTGCACCTGCAGCCTCCTTAAAAGGGTTTTTGCTGTTGTTTGGGGTTCGTATGTTTGGGATTTTAAAGTGTTGCTGCGCTTTTTGAACGTCTTCTCAGCCAGCAGGTTGAATGGTTTTCCTCTAAGTGCTGATCAAGTGTCGGCGTTTGGGTGAAAAGAGCCCAAATTGCTCCACGGAGCTCTGCCAGCTCCGAGGTGTCGGGGATTGAAAGACACGTTTGGAAATGGAGCCAGTGCTGAGCACGACAGCTCTCCCTGCTGAGAGCTGGGCAGCCGAAAATCCTCGGCCGTGCCCTCTGGGGCAGCGACAAAGGACAAAGGACCGGTCCTGTCCTGTCACACGCACCGCGGCCACCCCGGCCTGGGCATCCCCCCTGTCCCAGGAAGGGATGGGGCTGGCAGTGGGGACGGGGCTGGGAACTGAGCTGGGCTGGGAGCTGGGATGGGGCTGGGATGGGGCGCACGGTCCGGGCTCCCTTCCCATCCCCTCCCAGCGCGGCACCGCCCGGGGCTGCTGCTCACTCATTTCCCTTTCCACAGGGCTGCTGTAAATTCTATTCCTTCATTTGGAAACGCTTATCCAGGTCCATATGACCCTGGGATATCTGTTTCCCCGTTTCCCTTCTCTGCAGGAATGCTGGAGAAATTTCAGGGAAAAAAAAAATGTACCAACAAGGGAGAAATTAAATCAACAAGATTTTAGGATTTTCTTTCTCAGACTGCAGTTCTAAGGAGCCAGTTCGGCTCTGAGCTGGGGTTCACAGATCCTAATAGGCAGCTGGATGCTGGTTTCTGTTATTTCAGGGCTTTTCCTGGACTCAGCCACAATGAAGAAGGGAGAATGGCTGGGATCAGTGGGAAATGGGGAACCAGGGGAGTGAGCTGGGAGCATGTGGAGCCCTCTCTCCCTCACCTGCACAAAGGGGCTTTGTGCTGGACCTCTTGGCCTCAGCAGGAACAGGCAGGAATGTTTGTTGGAGCAGGCAGGAATGTTTGCTAAAGCAGTAAAAACCTCACCAATCCATGTAAAAAAAAAAGCCAAAATACAAAAGGCAATAGATTGTCATTCAGTGCTCAACATCCATTGAAATAACAAGAGAAACATGGTTTTGGACAGTTTCTTCTGCTAAAAACATTCTGTGTCTGTCTGCTGTGATAAACTGCCCCAGCACATTCCTGGCTGATTTGGAAATCCATTTCCCTGTGCTCAGCGTCAGAGCCTGGGGTGGGAGGATGGTGGAGCAGTGGGACAGAGGGACAGTCCCAGGCCAGGCACAAGAGGCAGCTTGGCTGGAGAGCTGCCAGCTCGGCCCAGGGCAGCCAGGGGCTCGCAGCGCTTGGGCACCCCCACATCACCAGCCCCATCCCGCCCCTCTGCACCTCCTCTGGCACTGCTGCTTTGGGGCAGGAACGCTTACAAACACCATTCTTTTTTGGCCTCTTGAAGCTCCAGGGACTGTGCTGTGCATAGAATCCCAGAACGGTTTGTTATTGAAAAGGATCACCTTTACTCAGTTCTATGCTCCCTGGCACGGGCAGGAACATCTTCCACTATCCCAGGTTATTCCAAGCCCCATCCAACCTGGCCTTGGACACTTCCAGGGATGGGACAGCCCGTGCCAGGGGATCCCCACCCTGACAGGGAAAAATTCCTGCCCAGTGTCCCATCTCCCCTGCCCTCTCTGAGGTCATTCCCCCCATCCCTGTCCCTGTCCCTG